>MU184944.1:185996-199404 GCA_016904865.1 Pissodes strobi
TGATTAGGGTCTTGTCTAGGACTATATCCACCATGGTTACCTTCCTCGCAACATACCATGCACAATCTTTAGGACTCAATTATTAGTGTCTAAGGGTTATCTAATACTGTTCGGAAAATTGATATATTTCACATAAAGAAAATATCGTAAATTCACTTTTAATATTGTAATTTCTAAACTATGATGAAAAATTCTCTTTTTGTCAGATAATTAGAGAAGAGCACCTTGCGTTATTACTCGATTACATACAAATGAATAATGCGAGCGAAATAAAAGTGCTCAATTTACATTCATCAATTTTATCGCATCGTTAATGAAAAGGCAGGGTCATAGCTAACGTTCGTTAAAAATGTTTACAACGCTCCCCGAAAACAAGCACCAGAAGGCATAATTTCCAAAGGTTAAAGCCGGAAGAATTGTTATTGGACCAATTCCAGCCGTGGAAATCGGCAATTGTAGTGGAATGACAGGCAGCGTACGTAAATTCAACGTGTCTCAAACTAATTAAAGTAGTTAATTTTGCTTCTGGAACAAATGGCACCTATTATTCGTCTTGCGTTGGGACCTCGAGGACCGAGATCCAGACGCTCTCACGGGAGCAAAGGTTTTATTACCTTAAGGGTTCGAAATATTTTTGTACTAATCTATCGTTTCCGCAGAGGTTTTAAATTACATTCATCGAGTGTGTAGCTTTGCTTTAATTTGAACCGATAATAATTAAATGTCTTAAGATTTTAATGGCTTAATAGTACTTAGCACTTCAGATGAAATTTAGTAACAACGTTTACAAACAGTGGACCTCATTATTAAAAAATATATATCTAAAAGCTAAAAAGACTTAAAAAATCTCAAACCAATTCGTGAATTCAAAGCGTTAATCTTTGGATCAGTTCAACATTGATTTTTAATATTGATCAGTGGTACCTTACTCATAAGCAATGCGGTCAATAGCACATCTAAATTTTATAATTTCAAAGCTTCTAGCTTAGGATGCAACTGGATATAAATACACTTGTCAATGATGAAATGTATTTCTGGACAATGTATGCTACTAGATGCGACAAATAAAGATTACACCACGATTGATTAATAATAACAACTGACATTCTACTGCAACCATTTTGTATTTGAATTTATTTTACTTTCGCTAGACTGTCAAATTTTCGAAATAAGGGTCCTTAAAAATAGATTAAATTTCGAAATAAGGCACACATATAACTGACTACATTATAATATATTGACACTCTACATAATATACCTTTATTCTCGCATTAATTACGGTTTAAATTCAAACCACAATTTCATTTTTGAAATACCCTTGCCAATAATGTAACTTTATCAATTTTTATAATATACACCTTGTATGGGTGTAGCGGATCCTAAATCCAATGCTCGTTTGACGACATTGCTCCCAGGAGCAGGTTTGTCTGGATTTATGAAATGTGCCTACTGTGACTTGCGCAAAAGCATGTGGTTTATATGGATTGGCTGGTTATATTTTGAAAGGGAGCTTGCGCATGGCCTTATCTTCATAATTTGGTTCACGGAAACATCACACGGTTGACTTTTAAAAAGTTGAGCATATTGATAGTCTGTGACGTGTGGTGGCCTCCTCCTTTCCGAAGGACGCTAAAGTAAAAGTAAATCGACCATAATAGATGGTCGAGCTGCACGGCGAACCGAGAATGAAAATCGCTGCCTTAAACCGTAATCAATGGGAGAGAATGTTTGAACAGAAAACCACATAAAACACGGAGAGAATATTAGCGTACTTTAAGAACTTTACTTTAAGGGTATTCACTAATTTAAGTTAAATTTCACCTATCAGTTTGTATTTCATGTAGGATCTACATACTATTCTGTAACGAATGAGTTGGAAAAAGAAAAATCGAAATGGGGTCCTTTAAGTATTTACTAAATCTCGAAATAAGGCACACACAGAAATGATAACACTATGTATTTTGTACGATTCATAGTATAGTAATAGTCTTCCATTGATTACGATGTAAACGCAGCAATTTCAACTTTTGTCTCGTTGTAGTAGCTCGACCATATTATGTTTTGGTCGATTTCCTCCGAAAAAGAAGACGTAGGGAGCCTAAGCTCCAATTTTGATTCGGGAAAATGCTTGTCAACGTCTCTTTGTGTAATATTTTTGCATTTGAATAGTCTCGAGTTAACTAATTTTCATAATATCCAGCGTGTATTGGTGTAGCGGATCCTAATACCTTGTTTCAGTCAGGAAATTGCGATATACTTAGGCACTATTTAAAGTTATCTTTGGATCCGCACGATAAGAACGCTTTTGACTATAGGCAGTGAGTTGTCATTCCCGCTTTCTCCTTTTCCGAAGGACGCTAAAGTGAAAAAAAAATACCAAAACAGATAGCTGAGCTACTCAACAACGAGATGAAAATGAAAATTTTTGTCTTTAAACCGTAATTAATGAATACTATGTGTATTTTAAATATATTGTCGATCATTGTATATTTTGAAATAACAAATTTGTAATTTTTGTAGAAGAATCTTCAGTATTTGGAAGATAGACCGGTGTTTCCCAGGGAACAGGCATGTGTCGAGGCATGGTACGTTTTAAATTTGACAAATATCAATTGCCCGACCAAGTTTTGATGTTCTCAACCTTTTGTATTAAAATCTGAGGGAACGAGGTGGTATACCGAAAGAACAGGCCGAAAGAACACGATGGGTCGATAGAGAGCACCAGAAAATAATGGGCAGCGTTAATCGTAAGAATAGAAAGAAATAGTTACCTAATCTTATTCGTATACCTGTTAGACGATTGCAGTAGATACCTTTCTTAAAATTAGTATAAAAAATTTTGTTAATAGTCTTTATTCTTTTATAGCTCTCATAGCGATGAGGGATCAGCGAATAGCAGAGAGTTTGACGTAGAAGGCGACCCAAAATCGGAACAGCGGTTCTTGCACTTCGATTTCCTACTCAGGAAGCGAAGCTGACAGTCTCTCGCAGGCCAATTTGGAAAATTACGTAGCAGGAACTAGCGAAGTTGTAGAAGATAACAGCAATAAGTCAGTTTCTGGTAAGCGCATTTCGTTCAGCAATTAACCCCTGTTATTTATATCCAATTATTCTCTTTCAGATAATGCGGCTGCCAGAAGCTCTAACCCCGCAAATGAAGAAGACTCTTCTGAAGATGAGCCGGAGGCAATATCTAACTATGGCCGGGCAGCTGAAACAGACGATACTACTACGAGTCCAGAATCCGATTCAGATTCAGTGAACTTGGACGACTTCATGAAGGACCGACAGACTATTGAGGACTATTCCCCTTATAGATCCAGAATTATAATTTTTTCGCCGGAAATAATATATATGCACTCGAATGGTTTTGCAGTTAAATGACCTTTTCTTGTGTTCCTTATCTTATCGTGGAAGTTAATTACAAACATCTGCTACCATAAAAGGCCATATTATCCTGGTTTTACTTAATTTTATATAATGTGGCTTTCATTATTATCTAATTAGTTTTTTTTTGAAATTCCTCTACTCGACCTATTTTGCTGCTCAGGTATCTTTGAGCTAGTATTGGCGTATTATTGGTTTGCGGCCTAGATTCAGTTCCATTACTGGGATGTTTCATCGCAGAGGTTCTGTCTTGCCCACGATTGGAGGCAGCTAGCTGATTTGCTGATTTCAACGTTGGCAGGTAAAATATTGATTTTTCCGTTGGAATTTAACTTTCGTTTCCCTATAAATATCTTTGCCTTCATTTTCAGGCAAAATGTTTGAATATTTTGACGGAAGTTTTTCTTTCAACCAACATATCACTATCTCACGATATCTGAATTTATTTAAAATCATGGATAGTATCAATACCCTTTTGCAACATCATCATCATCAATCATGCTGGACATACGCCTCCCGTAAATATTTTTACCTCTCTCTGTGCCGGGCTGCATTCATCCAGTTTGTGTGGATGCGCTTCAGATTATCTGACCATCTGGTAGGCGGTCTGCCTCTGCTGCGAAATACATGATCTCTGAGTCTCCCTTCGGATATTTCTCTTGTCCATCTGCCATCGTTCATTCGAGCCAGGTGACTCGCTCGATTCTATTTGAGATTTGATATACTTGCGATGACAACTGCTTCTTCTCCCTCAACATTCGGAACCTTATCTGTCAAAGAAAGACCCAGCATTGCTCTTTCCATAATTTTCTTTGCTACTCTTATTTTATTTGCCATTTTCCTTGTTAGTTTTAGTGTTTGGGCTTCATATGTTAACACAGGCAAAACACACTGATTATAGAAATATAGATCCTTCTCTTTTGGCACATGGGGATATTTGATCTAAAAAAGCAGCTCAGCCTTCCAAAGGCTGCTCAGGTGAAACCTAATCTTCTGGCGATTTCAGTCTGATTATCACATCAGTAATTTTACGACCATATCTGCTCAATATTCATGTCATTTACTCTTAGGTTTTCACTGATGACCAGGTTAGTCATGAACTTTGTCTTGTAAATGTTAATTTTTAGCCCAACTTCTTTGGATGCTAGTTCCAGTTCCTTTAGCATCTCTATTGCTTCTTCGAACTTGTCTGTAATTAATTCAAGATCACCGGCAAAGCAAAAATGACTAAGCTTCTTGCCTTCTTGCCTAACACGATAGTTATCGATTTTAGTACGCTTGAATATGAACTCCAGTAGATTGGTGAATAGTTTGGGAGAGATGACATCACGTTCTCGCACACCTCGTTCCATTTTAAAGTCGGAAGTGTCTTCATAGAGTCTAATGACAGCATTCGCTTTCTTATAGATATGCTTAATATGGTTGGTGTAACGATAGCTGATTCTGCAATAAGCAAGGGTTTTGAGCATGCCATGGTAGTCTACCGTATCGAAAGCTTTTTCGTAGTCGACGAAGACGAGGACCAAAGGCTTATTGTACTCTAGGCATTTTTTAATAAGGATTTTTATTGTGTGGAGCTGATCATTGGTGCCATATCCCTTACGGAATCATGCCTGTTCATTTGGTTGATAGAGATCGAACATCGTTGTCAGCCTTTTGGTGATGATCCTCATTAACAGCTTATAAATCTGCGAAAGTAAACTGGTTGGCCTATAGTTTCATATTTGGTATATGTCTCCCTTATTGTGGAGCAATATTATAATAGCCTTGTCCCACTGTTTAGATGTTGTAGTATTTCTCAGGCAGGCATTATTATAGTTTGCACAGTATGTTTAGTAGTGCTGTTCCTCCCATTTTGATATCTTCAGTGCTAATTTCGTCGTCTCCTGAGAATTTATTGTCCTTCATGCTGTTATTAATTTCGTCTGGGGTGATATCTGGGATATCACCTGATCCCTGGTTTTGTATACCTATTGATGTTGCCCTTTGTTACCGCTGTTCTCTTGTAAATGGCCACATAACATTTTAAGAATTTCTTGTTTATTGGTCGTGGCTTCTCCAGTGCTGTTTTCGACAGTTTTGCATATTTGTTTCTTGCCATCGGACATCTTTTTCTCAGCACTTTCAGTCCTTTGTGCTCCTCTATTACCTTCATTATTTCTTAACTGTTGTGCAGTCTTACATCCCTTCGAGTTGCTTTGGATATTTCTTTGTTAATGTCACTTAGCTGCGTGGCATTTCTTGAATGTTTTTCTTCAAATTTTTTCACTCCTTCATCAGATTTTTAGTGTCATTACTCAGCATCTCCCATTTCTCAATTTCAGCCATTTACTTGTGTATTTGTTGTCTCCTCAATGTCTATATTTTCATCATTAGTCATTGTTGCTGTGAGGCATGAATTCAGTAGTTGTGCGTATTTGTCTGCATTTTGTGCTATGAGTAACTTTTTACATGTTGTTCTTCTTATTAGCTTCTACCTCTTCTTTCTTACATTTATGGAGATATTCGCTCTGACGTCCTGTGTGTGTTTTTCAAGATACTAGAGGTAAATACCTATGATAAAAAATTTAATAAAAATAAAAAAATTACAGAATTTTTTCAATGTAATTCAATATACCTTTATATTTTCAGCTTATCCCTAAAGCGATACATTTTAAATATAGTATGTAGATACCTAAAATTTTTCCGTTCGTATGCCCGTTTTTATTAATCCCAATAAAGTTGAACATTTTGCTTAGTAGTAAGCCCCGATCTGGCCTTTTAATAGACCATAAACTCATTTTTAATATCAGTAAATGTGTCTTAAATCTAAAATTTCGCTTGAAAAAGGATATTATACTCACACAATATTTATAAATTTCACAAACGCTAGTGTTATTATAGGTAATATTATAAAGTACCGCATTTAATTTTAAATTTGAATTTTGTTTCCAGTATATGGAATAGTTGCGGCCAAAAAGTAAATGAGATAATTTTATTTAATGGCAAACACATAAGATGGTATATTTTGTCACGTTTAATAATTATATTATTTATCGTACAAGCGAATAAAAATACACTTAATTTAGATAGTTTTTTTATTTGCAATGTTACGTATTTCTTGCACCTACCAAACGGATACATTTATGGCTTTGTTACTAATAAGTGATTAAAGAAAAATTGTATCTCTTCTTATTATTAACACGTTATCTGCCGTCACGGCCTATAGGACCGAGAACGTAGTGTTCAAACTATAAAACCTTGGTCCTATAGACCGAGATAAAACGGTTCGCACACGCCAACTCGGTCTATAAGACCTAGATCGTTTAAAGGTTCCCGAGCGCCGCCGGTTTTTTCTTTAGTGCAAATAAGCATGATAATAGACCGAGCCGGCCTGTGAGACAAGTTCGCACCTAGCAGTTTTGAGTTTTTTTTAATTCGACTAATGTCAGTACAACATAGATGTCTTATAATTTTTTTCATATTTTCGTCTTTTATTTTAATTAATTGGTAAATGTTTTAAGTATCGAAAAAGGATTCCTGAGCAACCTCTAAAAATCTCAGAACCCAAACCTTCCCGGAATTTTTTTTGTGAGAAATTTGTCAAATATCAAAAAATATGCTTCCTAGAATGGATATAAGTTCAGTCGACCTTACTAATCAACGTGGACGCCTGAAAACATTCTAACAACAAGCGTAAACGCGTCACAACAGATCAACACGGACCGCGGTACCGGACCGAGTGTCGCAAATCGAAGACGAGATCCTCCTGCGCCGAATCGGTCTATAGGACCGAGCGACAAAAAAAAATATTTTTGAAGGCTAGAGGCGTTATTTTCCAAAATTTTCGCTAGAAGACTTTTAGTTATGCAACACTTTACTCAGTGGCGTTATTGGCCTGTAGGAACAGATTTCAAAAAAATACCATGGCGTTATGATCCAAACAAGCAAATATACCTACGGCAGTGAACGTGTTAAAATGTTGATTTAATGATATCTCACTTATTAAAGTTGTAATTCCATAAGTATTTCCGAATGATTGGTTATAAAATTTAAGCGAGCAGCGGTTTAATTCATGATTCCACCTGAGCGGCACTAAAAATAAATATAAAAATTGAACCTTGGCAAATAAAATGTAAGCAATATACAATTTAAACGCTTCCTGCTTCCAAATCCTATAACTGAACTCCTCCAAAGTTTTAAGTAAAATCGTATACTCTTTTTACGACTCTTTATTTTAAAATAACTCCTGCCAAATAACTTTTGCGCTATAGGGAAAGTTTTACGGCACAATTCCGTAAAACTGGGAAAGTAATTTATACGAAAAGAAAAACACTTTATCCGGGTAAAACCAATGCTGATGAGCGAGCACCGAAGACGCTGAGTAGAGCATTGAATAGATAAAGTGTCAATATTAGCTAAAGAGCACCTTGAATACTGAAATGCTTTTAGGAATGAATAGTGAGATGCGGTTTATTATAAAAGGAGATTATAAATATTTTATCTGAAAAAGTGTGTTGTCTATTAAATTAGGCAGTGCGCTGATTGAGTTTATGAAAAAATTATATAGTTTGTCCTTTATTATTGGTGAATTAATTAAAATCTGGGAAAGTAATAAGAGAATGGGTAAAATTTTTGTCAATTATTTTCACCTAAGGAGCGTTCTAGCCACCTAGATTCTTGACACATTAAAAAAAATCTTCCAATTTTCATACATATTGACAATTTTCAAAATCGTTAACTTTAACGAGGGCTACGTCCATCTAGTCAAATTTAAATTACATAGTTTCAGTTTTCTGGGAACATCATCAAATTGTTTTCCTTATGACTGCAATATTGGATTTCAGTACCCTTAAGGGAAAAACCTAAATGATCACTCTTCTAAAATTCGTCATCCAAAGCAACTTAAAGAAGTCAATCTAAAGTAAACAAAGTGTAACGCTTTTCCTTGTCCCTCTAATAGGCGCACAACCTTCACTCCAGCTTTGAAGGAACTGAGAGTGAATAGTTTCAAATTAAAAGAAAAATTTAAAATTTGAGAATTGAAAATTGAAACTGAAGGAATTCACGTGTATCGATACGTAGGCTAGAACGAGTTGTCGTCTAAGCGTACAAATTAGGCCCTAGCTCAAATGCCAGAGAGTAGGGGTGGGTTTATTTATTTAAGGCGTCACGAGGTTGTAGACGGCACAAGCAAGAAATACCAAAAAAGTTGAAATATGAAACTCGTTTTAGCTTAAGCTTCGCGACAAAATAAAACATAACAAATATAAGTTAGAAATTAAATCACATTTGAATGCCAGAAATTTATCAGTATTAACAATAGAAAAATAAAGCAAATACTCAAATATTAATCAAAAACCAAAGTCAGTAATAAACGATAACAATAAAGGTAAAATCAGCAAATCCAGAACGTTTCAATTATTGAGCACGAATAGTATAAATCAAGAATACTTACTTCTAATTACTTCCCCTTTGGAACACTGATACTTAAAGCTAATCAAATAAAACAGGTAGATAGTTGGCAGAAAATCGGTTTACTAGCATAAAGAATAAAAAATAAATTATCGTTTATAAAGATTAAAAAAACACTAATAAGTTCAAATATCAGGTAAATTGTAAGAAAAAATACTAATAATGGTGGTACCATGGTACTCTCGGCGTATGCCTGACAATAACGACTATAAATAAAGAAGAATGCGATTAACTTTACTTGGTTACTTCACGAAAAGGAACAGATGATTTGCCTAAGCAAATGCTCAAAATATTTGCTGTACTGATAACTTAAAAGTCTGAGTCAATCTGTTGTTGACATACAGCTAAACAAAAACTTATTTTCGGAAATAACGTTATAAAAAAGTATATATAATTTGCGCATCCATCAAATAATCACCTATTATAAGAAAGATTCAAGTAGCGCAAATAAATAGTCACTTAAAGTCGCTAAAAACCCAAATCATGATTTGTTTACAAGAAGTTACACTACTAACTATTTATATTTATGTAGGTATTGGTTACCATATGTTGGTAACGGCCGCGTAATTAAGATAACTAGTATGACTAAGCGTTATTGAAACAATCAATCGATAAAAAAAAATATTTTAAATTAGGAGCAAATACTCCAAGTTAACGAATAACGAAAAGTCCACTAGGGCGTAGTAGCACTCTAAATACAGGTATCTAAAATTAATGACCATTGAAAAAAAAAACAACTTACAACGTTATTGAATTTAGTTAATTGAAAGTTCAATAAGAGAAAACTAGACTTGTTTTAGCCTAAACAAAATTGACCAGATATATTAACGTTCAGTCCAAAATCAGACTTGTTTTAAGCTAAACGCAATTAAGCAGATTTTTAGATTCAAAAAAAAAAACGAGGCAAACAAAAGGGTTAACCTCCTCAGAAAGATATAGCTTATTTAATAAAAAAAAGTTAAAATTATGTTCGTTAGACAGAAAGGAAAAAAAATAATGGCTGGAAAGCTAATTAGCCAGGTATACACTAACCAGCAATTAACGTAAATATATATAAAAAACTAGATTTCTCACAGTTCGAAGACAGCTTCTCCAGAACTAATTGTTCACCCGCGGAACACGAGGAACTGCATGTAGAAATCAGCTACTTCCCCAACTGAAGAAGGAAGGACTTTACGGGTGGAGTAGCCTCTGTCAAAGAGTTAGCAGAAAGGCAGGTTTGACCAGCAGGAAAGCCCCGTGGGTAGGAAGAGAACCCGGCGGTACGAGTAGAACCCGTCGGTAGGAATAGAACCCGGCGCGGCGGTAGGAAAAGCCCGTCGTTAAGTTTCAGACACCAAACACTGAGCAAAAGGCAAGGCACAGATATAGTCTGAAACTTGAAAAGAAAAGGCCCGGCTGGAGAATCCCTTAAAAGGCAAAATCAAAAAAAAATACATTTCCAGCCAGCACCCAAATCTACCAACTTGACGACAGGTTGACTCAAAAGTGATGCCATTGCCGAACCAAAATCGCCAATCCATAGTGGAATAATCTTTCAACCCCCACTACGAAAATTATGACTGACAACAATTACGCATCACAACCAAGAATTGATAACCAATCAGAATGCAGTATGCAAAAATCAATAAAACTCAACACCTGCGCTCGAAGTTGAAGATTTCTGACCATGACACGAATTGGGAAACGGATATTAACCTTAACCTCGGGACCCGTACGCGCGAAATTCAATCCGCCCAAAATTGAAGTTTGTCTAGCGAAGCAAAATTTATTTCTCATTGAATCGGAGTAAAGTAACGTCGAACGATGCGGCACCGGAGCGAGACTGAGCGAAACTACGAGGGTGTTTCGCTAACAAATACAATTGCGCTCGAAACGCTAAAGGGCGGCTGCGAGTTTGATTGCTATTTTCGCTTGAAAAACAATCGCAAAATATCAGCCCGTGATAAAAGCAAACCTGTTAAATTCGAAAAGCCTAGATTACCTATATTAAAGTAAATTTAAAAAAAAAATCTAATCGACCTAAGTCTTCATCTAAGGGCCCATCACTATTAGCCGCTCCTCAGCAAAAAGACATGCGCATCACACACTCCTGATGATTATACTCTTTCGAGTCATCAATAGAGATGCATTTGATTTTAAATAAAGCGATTTTATGTTCTACGTCACAATTTGAGCTACGCCACCTGAAAGGGCACAGATTAACTGCAGCAAGCAGTCCTTTTTCTGTGACACATGGTGGAGGCGCGCGCCGTTCTGATCTCTACTACGGCTTGTTGGAGGCGCCATAATTAATAACATTACAGATTAAATACAAATAAGCAAAGAAATAAAGGTGTAATGAAACATCCCTGCCCGAAGGCACATTCGTTTTACCTAAAGGCCAAGGCTCTTTAGATGTGATCGTAGCAATGGTAAATGATTTAGCGCCACTGTCGGTTAAGATCCTGTTAAGTGACGTTGTTTGGTAGCAGATTCTAAAGTAGATGTTTGTTTGCCGATTATCTTGAATATATCTATTTTCTCTTTACTTCTACAGTTTAAGGAAAGTATGAGTTTACATTACCTAACCGTTAACATATACTAAAGATGTAAAAATGTACATAAGAAAGAAGACTTTATTTACCAGAATTAAGTCACGTTTAATAAATAAATGAATGCGCCCAAAGTATGTGCCCTTACACTGTGTTCTACGCTCGATATATTCGCATTACCTATACTCTAAATATATGCATACCACCTAGAATACATGCACATACTAAAGATTCCATAATTAGGTAGACTTTTTACTTTTGGTTGAAAATTCTGAAGTTTAACTTCCCGTTCGTGTACGTTTAGAGTCCTAACTAGAATCCTATTATTTTTTAAAAAACAGAAGTAGGTACTTGATAATACACTAATAGGAATCTAGTGCGAAAGCTCTCTGTTCACACATAAATGTACATCTATAAATAATCACTTTCAGGGTTTGTCTATATTATACTTAATCTCTAAACAATTACTATTATCTAAATATGATGAATGCTTATTAATAACATCAACGAATTCATGGTTATCCTAGATTATGTCGCCCTGAACTATCAATTTGTCTAAATTACGGAATCCAGTACAGTACCTATATAATATATAATAATTTTAAGATACTCCCACGGATATTACGTCACAAGGGTCTTTTGGGAGGTTGTCCCGAAAGAGCCTTTTCGTGTCCCGTAGGCTGTTTTGGTGTCCCCCTTGTTGTGTTTTGTATTCTTTAAGGATCTTACCACCAATAGCCCAACTTGTCATTCGATTGTTATTAGGAGATAAGAGGGTTAAGGTTTACTTGCACGTATTTGGTCACAATCTCCTTCCAATCTGAAACCTAAATCGCGCAATTTACGAGAATCTTATTACACTAAAGCACTGGGTTTGAAAGTTCGACTCTCCCTTAAAATGACGTCTAGCCATTAAATCCTAAAGAAATTAAGTGAAACCAAAGAATTTACTCATTTGTAAGGAAACCGTCTCGACTCCCCTGCAAGTTGTGCCTGTGGCTGGGGTTTTAGGATTTGTTTTTCATTTCATTTGGCTCAGGAAAATTACTGAGATGCTCAATTTCTCGGATAATTGAGAAACTGTACAAAGTGTAGCTGAAGCGGGTGTATGCCAGAATATGTGGAAATTTGAATGGGAAGCCAGTTTCAAGTTCTTGCGAGTGGAATTGAACCAGTCTCCAGCCAGAACGAGTGGATTTTTAGGCCTCCTCTCCGCTTCTTGTTGCGGGCTTTTTATATACTCAATTTTTTTTTTTATAAGTTCCTTTTGCTATGTGTAATACGCCGTTAAAAAGCTAAAAAGCTCCTCTTTTTAAGGCAAATGAAGTCTAATATGGCCACGATAAAGAAAAATAAATTGATGATTGTTAAAGAAAAGCAAAAAGTTTGAAGTGAAATCTAACTAGACGGGCGTACTCTACACAATATTTGATCTAGAAATATTTTTATGGATTTGAAAAATTCTTAGAAACAAAAAAGTTAGAAGTGGTTTTCTAAAACACAATCCTAAAATTTTTTCAAAATCCAAATTTGGGTCACACGTTGGTGTTCTCTTTTCATTAAATAGCGAAATTCTTCTTACCAATACTTTATATGTAAGTCTCATTTCGATCAAAAGTAATTATGATAAGTCTCGAAGACGACGTGTAGAGCATCGAATGGATAATTTATCAATATTTGCAAAAGATCACGTCGAATACGGAAATGCTTTTAGGAATGGAGAAAGCGGTGACGGCTCAGCATAAAACCAGGAATTAATTATCACTTTAAGGCGACATAAATTTAGAAAATTGAGGGAATATTTATTAGGGTATAAAATTCAAAATGCTTATAGCAAAGACTTGATTAATTCAGGTGACAAAAATTAATTTTCATACATATTGGAAGCTTGCTCACAATATAGAATTAATAAAAGCTCAGGGCCAGCCGTAAAGGTTTAGTTAGTTACTGCAAGCTACAAGTCAAATTCAGTTTTACTACTAATGCTCTTAGTTTAACGGCAACCTAATATATTTAACAAAATGTTGATTAAG
>MU184944.1:209404-236269 GCA_016904865.1 Pissodes strobi
TATATATATATATAGTATTTAAAAGTATGTTTAAAATGAGTAACTCCACGCAGATCTACTATCGTTATAAAAAACAGAGCCAATCTTACCAATCTCCTCGCGTAACGAAAATTTACATTATACCTACTTCGCAAGCCAAATTATAAGTGAAGCTGCGGTAACTTAATAGGATTTTCTTTACATTATAGCATAGCTTTCTCTTGAAGCAGCATCCATCAACATTCTCAATTTGCAAGCAAGTCATTATCTTATGTCATCAAATTGGCTGCGATTTATTTCGCTAACAAGTAAAGCGTCGCCTCTTGAAAGGTGTTAGCGAAATCCTTAACCTAATTATTAATGCTGAACTGGCAGCCACGTGAATCCTCCATCATATTTTGTTGACAAAGTATTGTTTGTTTGTTTTTTCTGTGTTGCCTAATTGAACATATTTCCAGCAGATGGAATTACATCCATTTTTTCGGAGAGAAAACCATAGAACCTTAAACTTTTTAACTTAAATATTTTTAAAACTATTATTTTCGTAGATCTACGGATAATTGCGAATTAAAGATTATGATACCTAGGGTACACTGCGGTTTTCACTAAATAATTAACGGCTCTCTAAATCCTATAAATTTAAAACGATTATAAAAACTATTCTTCGCAGATTTTCGGAAAATTGTAATTCAAAAAATAGCCAATTAAGGTTGAAATAACCCAGCCCTATCCTGCATATTTTTTTTTGATTCTCAAATTGATCTTCTTAGGCCTATTTTAATTTGCTACTAATTATTTAATTCTACATTTCAAAATTTAAAAAAAGAGACAAAAATAATCCGAATTTAAATCATTGCCATGAATAAATCTGCTAAATGCATATAAGGGAGACGCGGTAAGTATTACAGCACAGGCGCGCGAGCCCAGAACCGTATAAAAACACGCCGCGGGATATTCTCAATCGAGAGTTCAAAGATTAGGTAACTAAAGAGTCTGACAGATTCTTGCGGGATCGTGGAGAGTTTGATTACGGTGAAATTGTGCCCCCCGGACGACGGGGGTCACTAATTTCATAGTCCGTGGTTTAACGATCCGCGATCTCGCCAGTATCTCTCTGACCATATACGTGCCTCTGTATGGCTTCCTCCGGACGACGTTTATCGGGTGATACAGGGGCGGTCATATGGGTACACGTATTTTAGAGTCTAGTTAGTACTAATGTCCGTAGGGTACTGAAGAGTTTGGTCACGGTAAAATTATTTTTTCTATTACCTCGAGTGCGAGCTAATAGACTAAAGTTGTAAATCTCTTGGTGAAGGGCAATCTGGCACTGGCACTAGAAATATCGTTAGATGCAATAAGTTAGAGACAGAGTGGCGATAATTAGGGTTATTTTAAGAAAAGAACAGCATAGCTGATTAAAAGCAAGTGTATAGTTAGGTTTATCTATTTAATTTAGAATTGATCAGAGATTTACTCTAAAATATTTTTCTGGTTTATATTAAATTGATCGGATTAAAGTGAGACAGAATAATATGTAAAATTAAGTAAAACTTGCCATCCAAAATAAGGGAGTGCAGCTCTTGGCGATATCGTATATCTAAGATAATCATAATCATAATTTATTTATGCCAAGATAATCATAATAATCAAAATTTATTAGTTCGAATATAAGCGTAATAATCATCATTTATTGGTGCGACACTATTCATAATAAGCATAATTAATTGGTACCACAAAATAATACCATATTTGCACAAGTCAAATTAAAATACATACAACAAATGCAAGAAGAAAAGAGTATAAAAATATATAAAAATCACTAAAATACACACTATTTTAGTGTAAATAAAAGAAACACCAAAAGCACTACATTAGAAACATTATAACAGGTTAAAATTACACCAAAGTAAAATGGATTAAAATTAAATAATCAGCCTTAAAGGAATAATACATTTTTATAATAATAATAATTTATTCTTTTATAAATATAAGATAAGTGTAATCACAGCATAGTTTCACTACGGGTATAAAATGCAGGACCGAATCCGAATAGAAAAGGGAAGTAGTGGGCGACGGCCCATTTGCACGAATTCAGGCAGTATTGTTATCTATTGTTGACGTGTGTTGTCTTTTGTGCTCGATCATATTTAAATTTGTCCGATTAGCTTTATATGGCAAAATGCACGATAACGATGCATCTCAGGTAAAAAAAAATATATAAATTAAAAGGCAGGGCCCGTCGTGCTCCCCTTGTTGCAGAAAAGAATGACGACATTTCCTGGGAGATATCAGTTATCGTCCGCGTACCGAAAACACGCATTTGAAGCTGTAGAGACTCCAGGATGCTTAAATTACAAGGCTGGGCCCGTTGTGCTCCCCTTGTCGCAGAAAAAATATTGGGCAGGTCCCGTTGCGACCCCACACTGCCTGGTTCATTTAGAGCACGTAGCTCGCATCTCAACCCGTTGGTTGCATGCCAAAAAGATTAGTTATACCAGTTACAATCGCGTAACTTTACCGAAAACGGGTGTTATTGAGCCCAGAATATCTGACATAAAATCAGCAAAGTTAAACAAAACTAATGTTATTGTCTGTTTCCGTAAGTGGGTAGTACGTGCATGGTTAGGTTGAGAAGTTGGATTAGTTGGGTTAGCTTGGGTTAATCCCTCAATTTTTCTGTCTCATTTTATTATTGAATTTGTAATTATTTTGTAACTGTTACATTTCATTTACACTGTCTTGTTTTAATTCCTGCAATTTTATGTGAAAGGCCTATCGTCGGTTAATTATCTTAGGTAAATTTTTTACTAGTTATTCACCTGTTTATTGCTTTAACATATCAGTGTTGGAAGTAAGAAGATCTAAATGTTGTAGTTACGTGTTCTCTTCTACATTAATAAAATCCACCTGCGAGTGAGATGGCATATTTTAATTATGTGGTAAATAGATTAGTTGTTTGGCATCCAACGACTTTTATTTGTAGCATTAGGAAGGCAGTCTATTTTCAGGGTAGATTTAAAGTATTAGCTTAGTAAGGCATAAACCTCAGAGCGACAGAGGTAAGTAGTCCTGGAAGGGTAGGTACTTATCAGCTTAATAGGAAAGAAGCGTATATCATACTCTATAACAACTACTACAAACACAACGTAATCTTGGGTCCTAACCAACCATTTGCGTAAGCGCTATCAACAAACGGTATTAATTAATCTGTGACGATTACAGCTACGCCTTTGCTCCTGGCATGCAGATACCAGGGGGTATGGGTTGTTTCAAGGTAGAAAACTATTTTACTGGTCAATAGCCAAGAGACGTCTTTATAAATCTTCAAAATTTGATGCGATTGCAAGAAATTTCGCTGTGCTCAACGACCATAATGATAGTGCTTTGATTATGTAATGGCAACTCCTAAGACCGATTTCGAGGCCTCACCTTCCATCAGCCAGACTTAACCTTCTTGAGTTCTCATTAGAAAAGGATCGACTTGGTTATAATCAAAAGCATTATCTATAGTTCTATTCCATCGTTCACCATGTATAATAGCTAGCGCTATTTGTGCAACTATGACGCTATGAATTGCATCAGTATCGACCAAACTACCCTGCTGTCATTTTAAAGTATATTTCAAAGGTAGCTCCTGGAACCGGTCTAGGTAGATTTGAACCATAAATAATGCCTTTGATGGTATAAAGGTCGTATCTTTTGTTCTGAGACCTCTAGAAGGTTGTCCAGCTGACGAGGCTTAAGACCTAGACACCGATCCCAGAAGCTGCATCTGAGATATATAAAAACGGTATCAATACGGTCGTTTGATGTATCTAATAACCTAAAAGTTTTTACGTTTTTTAAAAAACAGTCTTCCGAATAAATAAATCGGCGAAAATATGTTTATTTATATTTAGATCCTAGGGTTGCTATTGCATTTTTAGTCTTTAAAATTGTGTGTGAGCATAAAACGAGAGGGGCCAACCGCATTGTGACGTAATTTCCTTGAAGCAGTAATATTTATTTAAACTTTTAAGGAATAATGATCCTGAAATAACAATAATTACAAATTCTAACGTTAATTTTTAAATTAGCCATTCCCATTTATATTTATAAAATTTTCCAGTTGAATATTATAAGGCATATCACAATATTCATGGAATTTAAACCAGTAACCATATCGTATAGCTATATTTGTTTACGTAAGGAAAGTATCAAATCCCGATCTGAAACTGCTTAAATATGTGGTGAGAATTTTCCCCGGAGAGAACTTGGGAAAACTTTAAATTTTCAACAGCCAGCCGTAGCTATCAGCAGCCAGCAGTCAACAACAGGATTTGGGCAAAGTTTGAAACATGTAGATCGGAATAAAATACTAAGACGATGGGATAACTTCCAGGAGTTTGTTTTTGACAGTTGGATGTATGGTATACCCCAGTCTTTAGAAAATAAAATCATATTAATATCCGATAGTCAATATTGCGACATAGAAAGTTTAGTATAATTTATTTTCTCGGTATGTCAGTCAGGTGCATGCATATTGATATTAAAATATCGAGGGTTTTTGGTAAAGGCATTATTCGTCGATTAAAAACTTTTGAAGAAATGATAACGGATTTGCTTGGATTTTTCCTGTGAAAAATACTGTTTCCCAAGTGCCTTTTATATGAAGAACATCTTAATTCAAAAACAGAACGCCAATAGGGCGCTTACAGAGTTAAATACCATGTCAATATTGAAGGAATTATTTTTGAATTGAAGTAAATAATTTTTAATACAACATAACGTCCTAAATGGCTCTAAATTGGAAATACAGGGCTTTTTTAAAACTTTTTTTATTATTTTGTGTTACTTAGTGCCTTGTAATTTTTTTGCGATATTTAATTTAAATTTAGTATACACCATACTATTTGTAATTTCTGTGACGCTATAATAAAGCTTTTTTCGGGTCATTGACTGCGAGATCGTGGAGAGTTTTATCACGGTGAATTTGTGCCCCCCGGACGACGGGTTTCGGATGATACAGGGGTCACTAATTTCATAGTCCGTGGTTTAACGATCCGCGATTCCGCCAGTATCTCTGTGACCTTATACGTGACTCTATATGGTTACCCCCGGACGATGTTTTTCGGGTGATACAGGGGCCCTCATATGGGTACATGTACTTCAAAGTCTAGTTAGTACTAATGTCCAAAGGGTGCTGGAGAGTTTGATCACGATGAAATTATGATCCCCGGACGACATTATTCGGATGATACAGGGCCCATTAATTTCATCTACCGTGCCTTATATCGCCATGACTCTGCGGATATTCTCCTAACTTCAAATATGGACGTGTGCTGTGTCGCCAGGACGACGTTAATCGGCTGATACAGGCGATGCAGGACGTGTCCATAGATCTACATGTGAAATTACATTTCTAATACAGTTAATATCCCTATCTAAAATTAGTAAGTAAAAAAAGGCCGCGTTCCACTCGCAGTAACCTGACGATACCATCCGAAGAAGAAAGGAAAAAAACAACGTTTCTGTGTGTACTATTCCAGGTGAGACCCAATTCTATTACGCAAAATTTATACTCTCATTATTTTAATTTCACGAATCTCTATATGGGAGGGACACGTACATAAGGACTCGATCCTATTTTCTTGTTGCAAAGAGCAAGTAAACTTTCGGCTAGACTCAGGGAGGACCGTAGATCGTTATAGTCTCTTCAAATAAGGCATAGGCCCTAATTTGTGTATTATATAATCAATAAGTAATGATTGCAAGTTTTAATCAAAACTCACACAATAGGGAATTTAATTAACTCATAAAACCAACGGATTACTGACAAAAATAAAACACTTATCTTTCTTTTACCTCGAGGGCCAGCTAATAGTCTAAAGTTGTAAATCTTTTGCCAAGACTGACATTGATACGACAAATACCGTTAGATGAATTCGTAGACAGGATGGCGACAGTTTTAATAGAGCTTTTTACGAAAAAAATAGCACAGCTGATTTAAAGCAGGTGTATAGTTCCTAGTAAGATTTATTTATTTAATTTCGAATTGATCAGTGATTTACTCTAAAATGTTTTCTGGTTAATATCAAATTGATCGGGTTAAGGTGAGAGAATAATATGTAAAACTAAGTAAAACTTGCCATACAAAATAAAAGAGTGCAACACTTGGTGATAAAATATACATAATTTATTTATGCCAAGATATTCATCATAATCACAGTTTATTGGTGCGACAATAGTCAGAATAATGATGGTATACAAAAGAAGAAGTGCAGCTCTTGGTAATAATCATAATTTATTTATGCCAAGATAACCATAATATCATAATTTATTTATGCCAAGATAATCATTATATCATAATATATTTATGCCAAGATAATCATTATAATCATAATTTATTGTTGCGACAATAGTCTTTATAATCATAATTTATTGGTACCACAAAATATATAATAATTGACACAAGTCAAATTAAAGTAAATAAAAAAATGCATAAATAAAAATGTACAAAATACACTAAAATACACATTATTTTAGTGTAAATTAAAAGAGACACCAAAGGACTACATTAGAAACATTATAATAGGTTAAAATACAAACCAAGTAAATGGGATTAAAATTAAATGATCAGCCTTTAAGGAATAATACATTTTATAATAATAATCTATACTTATATAAATATGAGGTAAGCGTAATCATAGCATAGTTTTTACTACTGGTATAAAATGCAGGACCGCATCGGAATAGAAAAGGGTGATAGTAGACGACGGCCTATTTGCACAAATTCAGGCAATATTGTTACCTATTGTTGACATGTGTTGTATTTTGTGTCTGGATAATATTTAAATTACTCGGATTGGCTTTACAATGCAAATGTACGATAGCCATGCATCTCAGGTAGAAAAAAGAAAAAAAGAGAAAAAAGATATAAATTAAAAGGCTGGGCCCGTTGAGCTCCACATATCGCAGAAAAGAAAGACTGCATTTCCTGTGAGATATCAGTTATCGTCCGCGTACCGCAAACCCACATTTGTAGCAGTAGGACTCCAGGATCTTTAAATACAAGGCTGGGCCCTGTCGCAGAAAAAATATTGGGCTGGTCCCGTTGAGATCCCCACACTGCCAGATCCTTTTAGAGCAAGTAGCTCGCATTTCGACCTGTTGGTTGCATGCCAAAAAGATGAGATATCAGCTACAATCGCCTAACTTTACCAAACACGGGTGTTGTTGAGCCCCATGACATAAAATCAGCAAAGTCAAACATCAGCAATGTTATTGTCAGTGTCCGTAAATGGGTAGTACGTGCATGGCATGTTTGAGTAGTTGGATTAGTTGGGTTAGTTTGAGTTAGTCCCTGCATTTTTCTGTCCCATTTTATTATTGAATTTGTAATTTTACGGATACATTTCTTCTGTGTTCTTGACTTATCATATATTTATTTATTCATTTATTGTAGTTGCTACATTTTATTTTTACACTGCCTGGTTTGAATTTCTGCCATTTTATGTGAGAGACCTATCGTCCGGTAATTATCTTAGGTTAATTTTACTAGTTTTTACTTTTTATTGTTTATTGCTTTGACATGTCAGTGTTTGAATTAACAAGATCTTTCTGTCTCACCTTGTCCTAGTTAATATTTATCTGGGGTAAACTTGTCCACTGTATTTTACGAATGTTGTAGTTACATGTTCTCTTCTAGATTAATAAAATCCACCTGCGAGTGAGATAGCATATTTTCATTATGTGGCAAATAGATTAGTTGTTTGGCATCCAACGACTTTTATTTCTAGCATTAGGAAGGCAGCCTATTTTCAGAGCGGATTTAAAGTATTAGTTTAGTAAGGCATACCACTCAGAACGACAGAGGAAAGTGGTCCTAGAAGGGTAGATAATTATCAGTTAAATAGGAAAGAAATAACAACTACTACAAACACAACGTAATTTTGGGTCCTAACCAACCATTTGCGCAAGCTCTATCAACAAATGGTATGTACATAATCTATGACGATCACAGCTACGCCTTTACTTCTGACATGCAAATGCATGCCCCGGGTATGGGTTGTTTCAGGTTAAAAGGTATTTGAGAAAAAAAATTGAGATGTTGATAAAAAATTTTAGCAAAACTATTGGCAGGAAGCCGTTACCGCACCAAAAAAGTAACAATCTGCTATTTTTTAATGGTTATATTAGCGTTTCATTGAAATTTATTGTAGTAGGTTCTGTTCCAAAGTGGAAGTAAACACCGCAAAAAATGACTTGTAATTAACTTGTAACGCCCTGTATTTTGAATTTTAAGCCATTTTCGACATATATTCTTATAAACATTACCTCTTAAATGAGTCTTAAACCGCTAGTAGAATCACTTCCTTCAAGATTGAAACGACATATAAGAAAGAATACTTTGTATATTGCGAATATAAATATTCAAATTTAATAAGACAGGATGCTGGCGATGTACCAACCAATTAATTAAACCCCACAGAACTAGGAACCAGGAATCTTGCATGATGTCCTACAAAAAAGCCATCAACTGCTATGACCCTCAAATTATATATTCATTAAGAGCATGATGGATAGATTACATTGCATTACAATGTCAAAAGTAGTCAACAGACTATTTTTTGTTGAGCTGTTTTCTTTTACAAAGAAACAATTACCAATAGTTCCTGAATTTATCAAAAGCATATAACATATACGTCAAGCTCCATATACCCCGCGGCTACAGAGGGAGTTGGTAATAACTTTTGTAACTTTATTGATGGCACAGAAACGTCCCTGTAAGCAAGCAAGTAATAAAGATATAAAACGTTATCCAATCTCTTCTTTCATTTCCTTCATTGATTCAATTAATAAAGGAAAATGAAGAATCAAAGTTTGTTCGCTAATCGAGGGAGCTATTAAAGCAAATATAATAAATATCACTATAGATATTTATGAGTTGAATATTTTAATCATTAAATCGATGGCTTTTTGCATATACACATTGTCTATTAAACAATTGAACTTAAGTTGTCTAAATTATCCTAAAATAAACTAAAACCTACAATTAATTCAAAAGCGATGATGAGGCAACCCAAATATCGAATTCAGCAAATAATAAAATGCGATACACATTTAGCTAATAATAGTAGCTAAATCAAATAAACTTGTCTAAATTTGTGTCCATGAAATAAACTCTAGGTGAACTCTTCCTTGTTTGGAGTCAATAAAATTCTATTTATACAGGGTCTGCTCAGATTTGGCTACCAAATGGAAAATTTCTTTATTTTAAATTAAATATAAAGTTACTCTCTATAAAGAATTTTGCGTGATAATGCCAAACTGAGAAATTATGAGCAGCAAGTGCAAAGAATAAAAAAATGTGACATTATAACATTTAAATTAACAGCATTAATGAGACAGCAGAATGTAAGAGCTTAAAAACTCAAACAGAAAGGTTTATTAGGGTTTTATCATTAGCGGTTTAGTTACAGAGAAATTTAGGGCTCATTATGCCAAAAAAATTAAAAAGTGTGGAAATGTTGCATTTGAGTTTAAATATCTCAGTAACTAAGCTTCTATTTAAAAAAATTTAAACCTCTCTGGGTTCCTGTTTCTAAACTCTTACTTAAATAATTAAGCTGCCTCATAAATGCTGATATAATAATTATAAAGTTGATGAATAACGCTATGTTCGGCAAAATGATAGAAAAACGTTGAGAAATCGTATCCAGCACGTTACTGCATGATGTCAGGTACTGAATTTTCTCTGCAATAGAATATGAAGATAGACATAATAATATTGCCAAGATTAGGCAGCGTCCTGAAACTTCACACTCAGGATGAGTCCCTTATTACGAATATAAACCTTAAATAGTTCTGGAAAACTCTGACTTTCGACTCAACTAACCAACCAGACGGTGATGTATAATAGATACCACCTTCGTGAACAAGTCCTTCAAGGTTTCAACCTTTGTGAAAGCGCAAAATATCAAAATCTGCTCGAACAAATACTGAGAAGAGTTCCAAGTAGAGTTGAAGATCAGAATTAAGAAGTAGTGGCAGTTGAATCGCATCGAGGCAATGCCAACAATAATTTTATCAACTGAAGTTGCGCCAAGCGCGGAAATGTTGCATTTAAGCTTTAAATATCTCAGTAACTAAACTCTATTTAAAAAATCTGAAAACCTTTTCGTTTCGTGTTTCTAAACTTTTAAATAGGTTGCAATCTTTGTGAAAGCGTCCAATATCAAAATCTGCTCGAAAAAATACTGATAAGATTTCCAAGTAGAGTTGAAGATCAGAACTAAGAAGTAGTGGCAGTTGAATTGCATCGAGACAATATCAATAATAAATAGTCTTATCAACTGAAGTTGAAATTCTTGCATTTAAGTATTTAAATATCTCAGCAACCAAACTTCTATTTAAAAAAGTCTGAAAACATTTTCGGTTCGTGTTTCTAAACTCTTAAATAATTATGTTGCCTCATAAATGCTGATTTATAATTATAAGGACTTTTCAAGTTGATGAATAACGCTATGCTCGGCAAAACGATGGAAAAACGTAGAGAAATGGGTAGACGGAAAACTTATTGCACATTACGCAAACTGAGTGTGGATTTCGTATCCAGCATCAAATAATTATGGAAAACTGTGACTTTCGACTCAACTAAGCAGACGCGGATGCATAATAGACTAGTATACCACCTTCGTGAACAAGTCCTTCAAGGTTGCAACCTTTGTGAAAGCTTCCAATACTAAAATTTGCTCGAAAAAATACTGAAAAGATTACAAGTAAAGTTAGAGATCAGAATTAAGAAGTAGTGACAGTTGAATTGCATCGAGACAATGCCGATAATAATTTTAATAATTTTATCAACTGAATACAAATATTTATTATGCTTTGTACATGCACACAGCCTTTACTTTCATTTAAATATTTAATAGTATAAGATTAAATTGAAATACATTCTGAATTAACATAAATAAAATATTCCCTTGTGGTTTACAATTTACACCTACAGTAAGTTCAAATACAAGTACAAATCAATCTAGATACCTCAATCATATCATTTGCAAATACAAAGTTTAATACTTAGTTAGATATGAGTCAACAGCAATCAAAACTGAGATTAAATATTGTTTACTTTGAGTTGGATTACTATAGGCTGATGCTTGTGTATGCTATAGTCTATAATCATTAAATAAACCTCAGTTTGGTTAAAGAACGTGTAGAAGGGCGGAATAGTGGTAATAACCTTTCTCAGAGTTCGGCTTATGGCGGAAGACAAGGGTATAATGAGGGCGAATAATATTTGGATCGTTAGCTCGTTATATACTGATTGAGTTGAAATGAAAGACAAATATACTGTATTGCACTGTAAATTATATATTTGATTTGGAACATAATTTTTTCTTATTTATAGGTCCATTAGTTAGAAATATTGCAATAATTAGAGTTTACATGCTTATTGAGTACTAGCGAAAGCAAGAAATTTCAGATCAATTTTTTTAGTGGGTTTCGCGCATGGCGCATGGCGCAAGGCGTCCGTCCGGGCTTAGCTAGAGTTGGGACAACTCTCCCAGATAGATTGCATCCTTATTGGATCGGTTGCACTATTTTTTTAGACCCTTCAAGGTATCGAGCATCGCTCTCTTACAGGCTCCGACTATCACAAACACATCTAAAATTGGTGACTGTAAGCCGGAATTTTTGCAGGCACAGATATAAATGATCCCACGGGAACATCAGGTTCCCCTCGTCCTTGTCCCCGACTTGAATGGGGATATCTTTTGGCTAGGACATCCGATTCTTCTTCGGGGAGAAACAACGGTTCCCCCAATACACCACGCGTGTTGCCCCTACCGAAGACGAAGCGGAAGTCCAACAGTTCGGTATTTTAAAAAAGGCACGCCGTTCTACAGCACCCTTTTTTGTGTATACTCATCTCTATGGCGCCACCGTTGTAGCTGGTGTTTCCTGAAGCATTCTCAGTCAAGCCAAAATTGAAACAATTCTCCTAAAATCACTATATTTAAGGATAAACCGATCAACCCCATTGGAAGAAATATATGCTACGCCAGGTATCTAATGAGCAATATTAGAAAATCACAAAATTGAATGAGGTAGTTAATGAGATGGAGTGATAAATATGTCCAAAGTTGCACAAAGAATCAAAACCTAACCATATTAACAAAAAAACCGTGATATAAATTCTCACCTAACATAAATTGAGCAGCTATGCAAAACTGAAAACAATTGTTTGGAAAAAATGGTAATAACAATAATGAGAGTCACGAAAAAACAACTGGATCAAATGTTAAGGATTGTTGAAGATTTCCCAAAAGGAATTCAGATGCCCTTTGGAATTGATAAGCGTATGGAAAGCTGCTAGCGGGAGGCTGGTTTAGTACGGCTAGTGGAGAGACAATAGAATCGATGCGGAAGGGCGAACCTCCAGATATCTGGGAATGAACCAATCACGGAAGATTAAGCATCAGGTGATGATAAAGGAAATAGCATCTGAATTCGAGAGGAAAGTTAAATATTTGTTAAAAACGCAACTGAACAGCAAACATCTTTTTATGGTAATCAAGAGTTACAATAAAAATTAAGAACCTTGCTAACAAAGTCGCAAAACCCCAACCCCCAAACCATCTTAGAAAGAACAACATATAATTATATGTGCCGCTAGTGAGCCGATTCTCGTGCTTCTGTGCCAGTCCAAATGTCCCTAGCCTCAGCACTAGACGAATGAAAAAAATTGCAGAGATGACGAGAAGAGCAGCTTCACTGTAGATATCTCAATGAGGTTATGCATGAAATGTCGACAGATGTGCGTCCAACTATTGGCGTGCTATAGGAAGACTTGACCTATATCAGGTGTTCGCACCAGAAACTACCTGAAATGCATCGTCAAAGATCCTCAAATAGAGAGCAATAAATGCAGATATAGATTCAAAACAACAGAGAGAAACTGACTATCTTATTTTACAAGTTGAAACAAAATTAATTAGTTGAAAACCAATAAATAAATTCTAAGTTTCAAACCAAAACTGAAATATGCCATTAATTTTTCAAAGTCAACGCAACACTAAATAGTGTATTTCAAGGATTTTTTTCAAGTTGATGAATAACGCTGTGTTCGGTAAAACGATGGAAAAACGTAAATAAATGAGTAGACGGAAAACTGATTGAACATTAGGCAAATTAAGTTTGGATTCCGAAGTTACATTTCAAGGGAAAATACAGGAATAAAGCCAAGCTACCCTACACGGATACCGACTCTCTTATTTTACAAGTTGAAACAGAATTGGATCATTTAAAACCAATAAATAAATTCTAAGTTTCAAACCAAATTTGAAATATGCCATTCATTTTTTAAAGTTGAAGCGAGCTTTAATTATAGTGCTTTAAGGACTTTTTCAAGTTGATGAATAACGCCGTGTTCGGCAAATCGATGGAAAAACGTAAAGAAAATTATAGACGGGAAACTTATTGCACATTAGGCAAATTGAGGTCAAAACTTATGGTAAACTTAAAATTGCCCTTGAAGTAGTATTCTAGAGCAAGTAGTATTCTAGAGCAGCAAACCAGAAATATCTCCTAAAATCTGAATAAAGAATTTGTACGATAGGCGATATTCTCTGCTTTCATTATTTTAATAATTATTTCTAAGCAAATCTCCGGTTTCAGTCAAATTCAACACTTATAGTCCGTGTTTTCATATGATCATTATCATGTATTGGTGATTTTTAGTTTCTACTACTAAAATAAATTGTTGATAGTTTGAGAGTAATTTTTTATTAGGGATTCTTCGAAGTTTAATTCTCGAAATAAAAAGATTGCTATTTTTAGTTGAATATTAATAAAGTTAAAGTTGTAACTTACAACTTGAATTCGTGACAGATAAAAGCTTACATGTGATGGAATGTGCAATTAACCATGTCAATGAGACACTTCACTTCGTATTTTATGTAAATTCTGATAGGACATAGTAGTTCATAAATTTTCTGTATAAATTTCAATCTCCGTTCTTTGATTAGACGTCGAAGGTTTTTTTACAATTACTATTTCATGTATATATTACCCGGTCCTAATATAAACGTGCAAATATCAAGTACATTTCCTATACACTACGTTGAATGATAATTTAACACATGTTTTAACTTTATTAATACTGAATGAGGATCGACGTCAAAGTAAATTACCTGTAATATTCATTATACGCTATATTGAGGTGGTTGGTTTTCGTGTTCCGAGACTAAAAGGGCGAGTTCAACAATTATTATTCATTCAACTACTAAAGTGTTCTATATATGTGCTCTAGATTTTTAATTTTTTATCTATATATTGAGTTTGAAGTATTCTATCCTTACTGAGTGATTCTATTAAATATACAAATATGATCAATCATTAGTACAGTATGTATTTGTGGGACATCTGAAAATGGTTTATCACAATTTCGTAAGGAAAATGGACTAAGCCGTGAGAGTTCACCTGAAATATTTAAAAAAATTAAGCTTATAGATATATGCATTGCTATAATATTTATATCAAAGTAAATTATCCTAGTAATTTTCCTCTATCATTCAAATAAACACCCAAATAAGAAAAATACTTTTCATTTCACTACAAAAAAATAAATAAAAATCATCTATCAACAATAAATACCGGCATTTAATTGTTAAACTATTGAATTTGCCAGGTGAATGCGTATTATGTATGATTCTGAAACACAACTTTACAGGAAATTTTCACAGATAGACATATATTTAATTCTTAATTAAATGCTATAATATTTACGAATGAATTGCTTCTTCTGGTTCAAATTATCTATCCAAACGGCCATTTCCACTGGTAACGAGCAACTCTATGTATCTTATAAATTTGCGCCAGCATTTAGTCTTTACCGTTTGGCTCGCTAAAATTTACTCTACAGTGGCAATAGGTAAATAATTTGTTTGAAATGAGCACGATTTACTAGTTTCCATGTCCAAAGGCGTTTTTAGTTAAGTTCTTTATTTATATTTTATTAATGTTTCTGTGATAGTGCCAGCTAAATTAGAGAAATGCTCTATCAATTTTAAACACGACATTTTTAGTGTATTTGTATTAATATAAAAAATATGGCATACTATTATACATATCTGATACGCATATCTAGCTGAGTGTAAATAATATTAACGTACCTACAATATATAAAATAGTTTTTAGTTATTTTTTGAATTAAAATAATTTTTATGGCGCAGGTGCCCATTGTAATTAATATTATCTATATCTACGTCGGAAAATTCATATTTGCAGTTTTAGATGCCAACATAGCAGCAGACATTTAAGAACTCTATGGAAAAAACTGAGTATGTGATGTACTACTCACATTTAGAGCAGATTTTCTCCATGGTCCAAAGTCCTATATAGGTCTTAACACACTTTTTAGGCAAAATGCCACGAATGAATTTGAGAAGAACTTGTTCAAGTTAATGATTAATGCAGTATTTGGAAAAACTATGGAAAACAAAGGTAAACACTCATCCGTAAAGCTGATATGTGGAGTAGGCGATATGGCGCTGAAGCTTTTACTCTACGATGGCAATAGACAAATCATATTAACCTATCGACAATATATAAAATCGTCTTTACATATTTTTTAAGCTAACTTCACATTCAGGCGTTAATTCTAAATAGTTTTAAATATTAACACGTCGGAAAATTCACATTTATAGCTTTAGACGCCAATGTAGCAGCTAACATTTGGGAAATCTATGGAATAAAACTTAGTATGGGATTCACTACTGAATTTTAAAGCAGATCCTGGCTTTACGAGTTAAAATTAAAAGATACATCGAGCCTTGTTATTTTCACAATCTCCATTTTCAAAATCCTATATAGATCTTAACACACGTTTCAGACAAAATGCATAGAATGAGTTTGAAAATAAACTTGTTCAAGTTAATGAATAATGCAGTCTTTGGAAAAACCATGGAAAATATAAGTAAACACTTATCCGTAAAGCTGATCACTAACGGTGACAATAAGTAAATAATTTTATTGGGTTGAGCACGATTTACTAATTTTTGTGGAGGAAAATTAGTTTTAGTTTTTAGTTAGGTCGTTCATTTAGGTATATTTTATTATTTATATATGTTTCTGGTGATAGTGCTAGTTGAATTAGAGAAATTCTCGATCAATTTTAAACGCGACATTTGTAGTGTATTTGCATTAATATAAAAACTTTGGCATACTGTTATACATATCTGTTACGCATCTCTAGCTGAGTGACTGAATTGTCAATATTACCACTTATTTGTAAATCATATTAACGCACCTACAATAAATAAAATAGTTTTTAGTGACTTTTTTTAGTTTCAATTATTTTTATTTCATACTGTATTGTAAAACACACCTTTTCATATTTGAATTCAGTCCAGAAAATAGCGTTTTACAGTAATAAGTCCTTTAAAATTTTTTTACCGGACTAGGCCTGTAAAATTTCTTTACCGGACTGAAATTTGTAAGTTTTAGTTTAAAATACTAATTTTTTTTCATACAAAATCCTCTCAATATCAAACATACATATTTACAGTTTTAGACGCCGATATAGCAGCAAAAATATAGAAACTTTGGGAAATAAAACTGAGTATGTGATTCACTACTAAAATTTAAAGCAGACCTTGGCTTTAGGAGTTAAAATTAAAAGTATACATCGAGTTTTGATATTTTCAGAACCTCTATGGCTAAAGTCCTATCTATATAGATCTTAATACCGGTTTGAGGCAAAATGCGGAAAATGAGTTTGAAAAGAACTTGTTCAAGTTAATGAATAATGCAGTATTTGGAAAAACTATGGAATACGTATGAAAATACTTATTCGTAAAGGTGATTACTAAGTGGTATGGATGATATGGCGCTGAACATTTAACAGAGAGACCTGAAGTTAAAAGTAGTACATTAAAAATTTTAAATCTAAAAACCATCGTGCTTGTAAAATTTGTGATATATTTTAATAAGCCTATATATGCTGAAATGAGTATTCTTGATCTGGTTTAAATAACTTTATATCATATTCATTATAATTACATGCTGAAAAACTTCTCAGAATGTGCTCTGTACTGACACAAATAGTTTAATATAAAAGTTGTGGGTATGATGAAATACGAAAATCAAAATAGTTTAATAGAAAAGTTTTGGAGATGACGAAAAATGAGAGTAATGAACGGATAATGACTCATTTTATTGAAATAAGATCAAAAGTGGATGCTACTAAATTGTTTTTAACTGCTGAAATATTGGAAAAAAAGAGAGATGTAAATTAGAAGCAGCGAGGAAAAAGCGAGATGAGATTAAATATTATTTTCATAATAGAGCCGTAACTAAAACAATCAAGGGTATTAAACAATCTGCTATTAACAACAAAATTACTTTTAGCAACTGAGTTAAATATTTGGGGCCATTGGCGGAAAAGTATGTACCTCAACATTTTATTAGATCTGAAAGACATGATCAACTTTCAGTAGATACGTTTCCTTCAATAATAGAGCTGTCTAACCTTAATAGATTATACATTTAATATATAGAAGCTTTAGAGAATTTATAAATAAATACAGCATTAATTAAGCACGTACGTAATCTATTGCCTAAATTAAATTTCGAAATTATTTCAAATCGTTAAAATATTTTTCGGAAATCAGGGATTTTACTATTTAAAGTGGGTTTTTGAGTAATTCATTAGCAGTAGAATTAAGAAAAAGAAAATTTATTGGCATAATTATTTAACGCTTGAAAAAGTTGTATAGGCATATTTAAACAAACTGCCATAGCAAACCTCAACGGAACGCAAAAAAGTCATATGAATTTTATCGGGCCTTCTATCTCGGGAGACGTATTTTTATCGGAACGAACCAGGCAAGAAATTTAAGGAACTGGTTTACCAGAAATCCACTGAATCAGAACTCTTTCGGTAATAAAAACGGAAAAATGGCACGATTAAGGCTGCACGCGCGAAAGTCATCCATCACAGAGACCGACACGGGTGTCAGCGCAAGACAGCATGGTATTATGCGGTCATTCTAGGGCGCATTTTATTGGCGATTTTCTAGTCGTTTGCTTCAATTGTGTGTCTAAACCATAGTGCAAAATATGTGCCTTGGTGCATTATTGTTTTAAAAATAAACCCATTTGATTAAAAAAATATTGCTGTTTAGTTTAAAAGATAATAAAATTTACTATGTTACTATGGAGAAAAAGTGAATATATTTATAAACAGACTTCGTGCCATTTTTCCCAAACTTTAGAATAGCTACAAGTGAATCTCCCAATTGTTGTATTATTGTTAAATACTGTAAAAGTTTGAGATGATTATATTAGTTCGCAAATTATAGTACTTTAGTACAGCTGGCTTATTTATATTATCTTATATCGCCAAAAATAATGGTTGCAAAATATGGGTCTTGAACTATCCCAAACTAAGGGCTATTTCGATTTGTTAGTCCATATCCACTGAGAGCGCACCGGTTTTTTCTGATTTGTTCGATGCGGTGTTTTAAGCCGTACATCGATTTGTACCAGTTTTGATCAGTGACGGTTGAAAAGAGCAAATCATGTTGCACATGATTAATTACATTGGGACGGTTCCAGAATGATAATAATGGTGACACATAAAGAATATTTGTAGTATTAACTTATGTTGAAAGCTTTTTCATCTGAGAAAATAAAGAATTCTTGACTCAAGCAACCAAAATGATGCTGCAAACATTGACCATCACAGTATTCAGATATAGGGGCATTGTTTTTACATATTACATACCTATACTTGCAGTTTAATAAGAATTTTCGATTGACTAGAGGGACTGTATAAAAGCTTATGGATTATTTCGATTCTCCAAATTTTCGTTCCAAAAACACAAAGCTGGAAAAACAGTTTAATAGAAATATTCCATAGACCAACAAATTTTCCCAATTTTGAAGGAGTAGATATTTTGATGGGAAAGTAATTAAATATTGTGAACTATAAAATATTTATCACTCGGTCTCAAGTTTGAACTTGAGCTTGAAAAATGTTTTGCAAACACACTTATAAACATTTCGAACGATAATGACCTTTAACTTGCAACGGTCTGTAATTTTTTTAATGTAAATTCTCGAGAGGCAAATTTTGTCTTGCACCAAACCCGTTCATGCAGTGAACATATGCCTATATAGGTGCGATCCCCTCTGGATGTCTGTAACATGTAACTCGAACTTTAACTGGCACTTAGATCCTATTCTGGAGAAGGCATCTTTGGTTAAGTCCCCCAAATCTAAATTTCTGCCCCAGTGGCCATATGCAAGAAAATGTTTGAAGGCACCTCTGGGTGCTTCTTTCCCAGTAATAAAGTCGAATCTAAAATAAAACTTATATAGCTCTAAGTTACAATAATCTCTAATTAAATCGGCCAAATATCTAAAGTGAATTAATCTCTAAGTAATAAACACGTTAAACTAGTCTGTCATTAAAGTAGTTGATACTATAAAATAATACCTAACAGACAGCATAACTCAACTCTCTATGATGCACAGTGACCAAGGCTCCCAGTCAATTCAAGAATATATCGAAATAACATGCGCATTATAGTCATCAAGTAGAGTGTAAATTCATGTTTTTGTCAATATTGTTGTTGTCGGTGTACATTCTTACTGGCGTAGACCAATTATATCTAAGCTATAAAATCCTCTGGCATTTTCCGTTGCCCTTAACCACTCCATTTTTCCACGTGCCCCTTTCCTGTCTCCTCTTGACATTTATAAGTGTCCCATAAAATATCTCACACATCCTTTTTTTCTTTGACCTTTGCTCAAGTTCATCCTTCCCTTTAGTACGGCGGTTAGTCCGCCTTGCATTTTTGAGTAGAGCATTGAGATTTGGCACAGTGGTAGTATATACCCATACCTCACTTTTAAGAAGTGGAACCAACTTTGCAACCACGGGAGAGCAGCGGTATGGCGGGTTGCATACCTGCCAGGGACAATTTTGAGAAAATCGCTAAACGAGCACTCCCGACCAATTCTATGGGTGAGTGCCACTCAAAAATATTACAGGAGATGTTCTGGAATGTAACTGGAATATGTACCAGCCGCGTGGTGGCAGATTGCCTACCCTCAGGCGCAGAAACTAATGCAATCGATTTTGTGGTGTTACGCTAGGGATTTTGGTCAGTGACTCCACTTCCACAAACAAAATATAAATAAATCAGGTCCCAATGGACACATACACGTTTTTAAATCGGTATGCTCATAAATATAATAATATCGAAATAGTTAACTTTAGGTTACCTCGGTTGTAAGGTGGATAGAAAACTAAGAGATTAAGAAAAGCCATATTTATTACAAACAGACAGTTTAACAGCATCATTTAAAGCTTTTAACATTAATTCCATATCGTTATTAATGGACAATATTATTCATTGTACTAGATGTAATCACGGAATGTAATAATACCAAATCTATTACCTACATCCCAGATTGGAGTCATAAATATCAGACTTTGGCACTTTTTTTTTGGTATTAATCAAGGTATTTAAAGCATGGGCAACAACAGAATTCATAGCAAAGGACTTTAGATTTAGCGCAGTTGCATTTCCCAGCGCATTTAATTTTATATTTACATGACACCGGTGTTTCTTCTTTTAAGTCTCTTGTGCTGTAGGCTTAGTTCTATAGAGCATCCTTCATCCTTCCGAGCCCACTTTCCAGCCGCACACTGACGGTGATGGCTGGTTCCAGATTGGGGAGATCTCTTGTCTGGCATTCTGCTCCTCGTATGAAGCCCTCAGAATTAAGCAGCATTTCCTTAAAGCCGCTGGTGTGTACAAACACGTTACTGACTCTTTCCTTAAGCAGTTTGTCGGCATGCCTGCGGGCAAGATCAGCCAACAGAAATGCAGGTGCATCTTCACTGCATTCCTTTTCAGTATTTATTTGCTTGATCACTTGTTCAAGTGCAACGTCACGTACTTTAGCTAACTGCTCCGATTTCTCGCCTAGACTTGAGTTAGTTTGTAAGTCTCGCATATACTTTGTCCGACAGTTGTTATGGTACCATACGCCGAGCCTACCCTGCCAACGCGGGAGTGCGATTAAAATTTTACTGTCTCGCGGCTTCTATCGCATTTCTAGTTTCTGTGAAAGTCAGTCTATGAGTTGGATTGACTCTTGGCCCGTGCTTGCCACAGAAAATTCATTCTATCTTGTCATTAGCTGATTAGACTTCCCCATGTAGCTAACGTAACGGATGGCTCGATATTTTTTTGACAACCAATCTGCATATCTCTCTAAGTTCTACCGAGTTTGGTTGAATAGCAAGGTACGAAGCAGCCCTTGTGACATCTTGGGTTATTGGTTCTTAAATTATGCTCAATGCAAAGGCCCGCATCTAACGCATCCGCGTTGGCATTACCAGGAATATTCCCTAGTTTCTGATAAGCTTTTAGATTCCTACTCAGGGTAGCGATTTCTGCAGCTATCTTTGCTGGCTTGTCTAGTGATGGATCGATGAGGTCATCTCTCTGCTCAGATTTCTGATACAGTATACAGAGACCAGTCAGTAACGTCCCTACTTCGCTTTCTATTCTGCTGCTCTTCAACAAAGACATTTAAATCTTTCATGATACTAAATCTGTCAGAAAAGAAATAACCGATTTTTTTATGGCAGTGGCACACACTACAGAGAGATTCTATGGCGCTCGACGAGTTGTGCGTGTGCGAAGATGTTGACTGACCCGGTTCTTAAATAGTTTGTAGGTGGTAATTAGGGACAGATGTCCTGGGAGTGAGTTCCACAGTGATGCAGTGTGCCAGACAAAGGAGATCTTGTAAAGCGACGTTCTAGGTATTTCCAGTTGTACGACGAACTGGTGCGCTCCCGCCGTCCGTCGCGACTGTCTGACAGGCGTAGCCAGGAGCGTGATGAGGCGGGCCAAATCCGGGGAACATCTGCCGTGAAAGTGTCTGTATAACAGGGACATCTCGGCCACATGCCTGCGGTGTTCCAGACTATCCAGATTCCGGGTCAACTCCGGGTCGCCGATGAGACGTACAGCTCGCTTCTGAATGGAATCAAGCAGCTTTAGGGTGTGCTTTGGTGCGGCACCTCAGATGTGTGAGCAATATTCTAAGCACGGTTATTTGCTCTTTGTAAAGCAAGAGCATCTGCTGCGGTGTATACAGTTTTTTGTTGCGAAATAGCGCACCAAGCATCTGGGAGGCTGATTTTGCGATGTTAGCAACGTGATCATGCAAGGACATATTGCTGGTGACCGAGACACTCAGCAGTCCGATTGACGAGAATGAAGGAATGGTCGATCCTGCCATAATGATGTCAGGGCCCGCCGTATTGGCCCTCTTGGTAAACGTGGCTGCTTGGGTCTTTGTTGCATTGAACTGGACCAAATTTCTGTCGCCCCAAATTTGAACTTTCTTCAGGTCTTGATTAATTGCTGTAATCTGCTCCTGTCTGCGGTGATAAGTCTCAGTCGCTGGTAAAGGTTTTTCTGATCTAAATTGAGAGACAAGGGTATTTACCTTATAGTAGAAAATTGGGAGCGGACTGCACCTCCTTACATGTTACTAAACTAACTTTTTAATTAAAACCATTTTTATAACTATTGATTCCATGGCAAATAGACCTTATTTCAGGATAAGCGAGGGTTATGCGAGAAGGCTCAACCCGCCCTCAGAACGACAACAAACAAGGTTAGAAATGTCAAAGCGGCATTCGAGAAGTCAATCATTGCCAGTTGTATCTGTTGACATTAAAAAGGGTACTGAAACAAGAATTGTAGAATTTTTATTAAGAACCCAAGCTTGCAATACTTCAGCTTAGCACTACAAAATCGATTTTATTAGTTTCTGCGCCTAGAGTGTAGGCAACCTGCCACCACGCGTTTGGCACATGGTCCAGTTACGTTTCAGAACACCTCTCGTAATATTTGTGAGTGATATTCACCCATAGAAACGGTCAGATGTGCTCGTTTAACGATTTTCTCAAATTTGCCTTTGGCAGATATGCAACCCGCCATACCGCCGCTCTCCTGTGGTTGAAAACTTGGTTCCACTTCTTAAAAGTGAGATATGGGCATGCACTACCACTGTGCCAAATCTCAATGCTCTACTCAAAAATGCAAGGTTGGCCCCAATATCGCTGACTAACCGCCGTACTACTTCATTTGTACCAGAATTTATTGTATTTTTGTTCCACATTTTCCAATACCCGGTCCTACTTTTGGCTCAATGCTGTCATCTATAGTTTAAATTTTTGGAACTCTTCATCATGTCCAATAAGTACAGCTTCCTTTGTGTTTTTGTTTGTGTTCACAACCTTTTTCTTCTTCATAATTGGTTTAAAGCGATTTCCTTTAGTAACATTTAAAATATTTCTTGGGTCTGCCGATATTTTCATCCACAATTCTATTTTTGTTTATTTTTTTTGACAGGTACGTATATCAAGCAACATTTTAGTTGCTGGTTTATTTCATTTAACCTCGATCATATTATCATAATGAATGTTGTCATCGATGTAGTTATGACTTCTGGTTGATATGATCACCAAAACAGTATTATTTTCTGATATTTTTGTTTTTTTTCTCAATTAGCCTATTATTCATCAACTTTTGAACATACTAAGGTCTCTCAAGTACATCTGTAAAAAATTAACATAGTAAGTATATTTCCCTGGGAACGAGGAGACCGATTGTCTAGCACGACAGAGTTCCGCAATGGGCCCAATAGGACCTCAGCCTGTAATAGGTGTGTCCTATAGTATGGCTGCCTTTATCCTAAGGAACGCAATGAATGTGCAGACCAAGGATCTATGGCGGATTACTCTAGGAATGAGGCAGGCTGGAATACTGTTGGATATCCCAGCGCTCTGTAGAGTGAGGGTTTTTTGGCTCTGAAGAAAGGGGACATGTGATTTGTGACAGGGCTTTTAACAGGACATTGTCATTAAACCAGGCATTTGTATCTGCTACGGATCGTAGAAGATCTGGAATGTAGGTGGTGCTTAGAGGACGAGTAATCATCCACTCATGTTCTTGTCGACTATCCAGCATTGCCTAGGATAAGAGAGCTGGAGTTAATAAGGGCAACAGAAGACACTTATAAATGTGAAGAGGAAAAATGCAGCTGTTAAGGACAACAGCAGTGACTGGATTCCCAGAAGATTATATAGCTAAGGTAGGATTGGTCTATGCTAGTAAGAATTGACACCGACAAAAACGATAAGAAGTATATTGACAAAAACTTAGAATTTACACTCAACTTGATGATTATAATGCGCATGTCTTTTCGTTTGAGGAAGTGAAGCTGAAGGATATAAGAAAGATCCTGCTGAGGAAGTTGTGTGTATTTGCGAGGGAGGCCGGGCTGCATTTTCGGAATTCGCCGACACATTAGCCACTCGGAACAGTTCGGGTGATGCGAACTGCAGACTCGTAAAGTCCCGACGTATTAGACTAATTCGTCGGCGATTTACGTATGAAGGTACTGCATGGCTGGAACCCTGCATGACAATAATAATTGTAATAATTGCTCTTCGTGAATAACATTGATGTAACTGAGAGAAACGTGCACATAGTACACGAGTGCTTCGGCCTACTCCAAATTGCATGAATGCGTATTAGTTCAAAATTATCTCGAATTTTCTATGCACGAGTGATATTCGTAGGAAAATTTCATAAATCATTTACATTTTTTTACTGACCCTGTCTATAGAAATATATTATGCCCAATGAATCGTTCATAAATTTCTCAAAATGTCCCTTTTAAGTTTTATTTAAAACACCGATAAATCTGCACTAGTGCAAATTATCGATAATTTGCGCTTGTGCAATATTGTTATGGATAGACACTTTACTCCCACTAAGACCGATATAGAATCCTTATGGAAAATCCATTTCAAAAAAAAATTACGGCGAAAGAACTGGAGAAAGTATGTTATTTCACTTAGATAATGAGCTTAGGTCGTTATCAGAGAAAAACTGTACACTCTTCAAAATAATTCGAATGCAAGACCATTATGCCGTTGCACTCTGCACACCAATCATGCAGAAAGTTGCAACGCTTTACCAGTCGTCAGAGATTATGTTCGTTGATTCCACGGGCAACTGTGATACACAAAATCACAAAGTGTACTACTTTATAACACAGTCCTCTATTGGAGAATTACCTTTGGGCTGCATCCTGAGTAGCAGCCAAGAATCAAATGCATTCTTAGAAGCCGTGCGTGCCCTTTATGCCATATTCCCCATTAAAATTAAACCAAAAGTTATTCTTACGGATGACGATTTAGCCGAAAAAAACGCTTTAAGAAAGATATGGCCTGATTCATGTTTCTTGTTGTGTACTTTCCACGTTTTGAAAGCCTGTTGGATGTGGCTTAAAACAGGAAAGAATAAAATTTCCTTAAATGATGTGCAAATATGTTACAAATGCTTTCGGAATATTCTTGTATCCAAATCATATGAAGATCTAGAAAAGTCATGTTTGCAGTTTATTGAAAATTGCAAGTATAATAATTTCACAAATTATGTAAGTAAAATGATGGAGAGAGCTGACACTTGGTGCCTTTTATATCGACAACATTTAGCACTAAGAAGAAGTGACACAAATAATTATTACATAGAAGTGATATTTAGATTGCTTAAAGATATACCTTTGGAAAGGACCAAAGCGTTCAATTTACCCCCACTAAGTGATTTTATTACTACTAACTTTGAATCTTATTATAAGCAACGAATTTTAGATATTCTACTAAAGCGAGCATCTAAGACGGTTATTAGTCGTTATTTGCCTGATGAAAAGGACGTGGCTGCTGAAGATATAATACAACTTAATGACTTTGAATATGAAGTAAAGAGTCAGAGCGATAAAAGTGTCACCTACTTCGTTGATTTATTAATTTTCAAGTGTACGTGTCCACAGGGATTTACTGGTAAACACTGTAAGCACCAGGCAGCGGTCGTCAAAAAATTTAATATACATTCAGTTTTTAACACGTTAGCTTTGGAAGTTAAATGCCATCTTTACCAGATTGCAACCGGAAAGCAAGCAGGCAAGCAGCTATTTTCACCAATTGAGGACATTTCAATGGAGCAGAAAACTAATGAAGATGTTAATACAGGCCCAGCTTCTTCACAAAATGGAAAGTTTGTTATGAATGTTGATGCTGATAAAAATAATATTGATGGCATTATCACGTACGAACATAATGATATTGCCGAAATAAATGAAAAATGGAAACAGCATTCACAAAAAATCATGGGACATTTGGAAAGAAGCCCATCAATATTTTATCCTGCTATTAAAGCATATTTAAACAATTGTGATAAATATGCTAACTCAGAGCAGACTTTGTTATCTGTTTTTTATACAGCCTTCAAATACAAAGGTATAGTGTGTAAGAAGAAACGACCTCAAGCTACACGAAGAAGAGGTAAGCATATCTCTGTACAGCCTACATCAATTGGTCGTAGAAAAACAGCAATGGGAGGAAAGAAAGCAATATGCAGTGGAAGAAAATCACATCAATTTAAAAGAGCAGCTTGGAAAGCACCCCACTCTTTAGTGAAGTGTGTTGAAAATAATGTAGATTTAGGGGGTAATAAATCCAAAAAATGAAGGTACCGTTGCTGCAATACTTAATATTTTGTACTTTTCTAGATTTATTGTAAAGGAATATATGTTAAGTATAATGTTATGAAATATTTGTCTATTCCGCTCCATTTATTCTACCTATTTGCCAATGGTTTTCAATGTTTAGTATATTGATAGGCAGTTCAAAGTTTAGTATATTGATAGGCAATGCTTGAATGCTTCCTTAGCTTGACGCCGTGTTCCTTACAACGGTTGTCACGTGTTTTGAACTGGCCAATGAAAAAAAAA
>MU184945.1:0-77411 GCA_016904865.1 Pissodes strobi
CACTTACCAGCCCATTGGGCAAGATGTTTTAAAATAAAAATAAAGCACCGTTACGGGTTAATAATTCCTATTTTTTAGTTAAAAGAATGTGCGGGTTCGATATTATCCTGGGCCAGTCTTTAAAAACTCCCCTTAATCGCTACAGTGTTGCCGATCTGAAATTGCTTCGCACCGTCTACGAAGATAAGCAATACATATTGTTGGTGTGTGGAAAAGAGAGGAAGATATACATCTCTTTGGAAAAGGGAGAGAGTGCGGCTGATGTTATAGGCGCCTACTTCCATGCAGTGTGTCTGGGAATTGCCACAAGTATCTATAACTGTATTGATTTGGTAGGATAATTTTTTATTTTAATTTCACTCAAGCTCAAATAATTCAGACTGTGCCTATACTTGTAATGTACTTGTAGGACATCTACTCAAAGCGCCAGTTACACCACCCAACGCCAATAACGAGACTGTACACGTACATGAAATCTTACGAAAAATATAGCGATGATTTTAGAAACATACCTCCAAATTACCTGTCAGATTTCAATGAATTCGTAAAGCAAGAACACGCCATGTTTTTTACAGCACTAAATATCAATGGTAAGAATTAATCAAGGTTTAGATAGTATAATTATAGTATCTCATTTTGTAGGATGGAATATAGATTTCCATTGCCTCGAAGTGGGCGAATACAGGATAGACTGGGGAAGTGCTCGAACCAAAAAAACTTCGTAACATTCGCTTTATTTTATATCTAAAATAAAAACTTCGTTTCGTAATTAACTGTTTTTTATTGTAACAACATTTACATTAACTCAGTATCGTAAAATCACAATTTTTCAAGGAACATTTCGAAAGTTTATGAGAATATATATTAATCCCAAAATATATATAAAAATGGGAATCTATACCCGCCAGCAGGTGATAGATATAAATAAACTTATTACTACTAAACTAGGGTAACTAGTATAACACAGACTTTAACCTGCAGAATATACAAATGTATTATATTTTGAAGTGAACACAATATTTGTAATTTTTAGTTTATCTGTTACTTTGTATTTTTTTTCTGTTTATTATTTTATATATTGCTATTTCCGGGGTATTCAGTATTCTTAAAACAAATATATCACTTTCAGTCATTCTTTAAGAGAGATTTTTACCATGAGCACTATATTATTCATTTTTTAATCGAAATGTGGTTAACCCAAACGCTTCTTACAGTAATAATTTCTACTTTAAAATTATAAAGTATCAAGTATTGCTAGGAATGTGTCGTCTTAATATTAATAACTTTCGTTTTGTGTACATTCCTGTTTCAAAGAAAATAGAGAGATTCTGCACGTGAACACATCGAATGATTGCCAATATTTTTATTTGGCGTAATCAGCCTGAATGTTTTTGAATAGGGGCCAAAACGCTACGTATAAAATTTAAAAAAGATTCTCGAGTCATTGCCGAAAATAAGATTAATATTCGGTGACGATCTAGGTTTGTTTCCGAAACAATTATATTGTTGGCCATTATTCATCACATTTTTGCCCTGTTCTGTGATTGAATTTTATTTATAATTTACTAGTTGGCAGTATGATGCTTTAATATAAGCATATTTTCAGTATAGAAAGTTTTCTATACACATCTCTGCCAGCCTGATAATTCCAAATTAGTCATGCTTGTACCTAAGCCTTGCATTTATCCTTTGTTGAAATAAATGAACAATTCACGGGTTTCCACACGATATACCCCATCATCAGAGCCTCTATAGTGATTTAAAATTATGAAGAGTATACCTATATTGTTGTGTTTATATTTTATAATATTATATAATTGAATGCCATGATGATGGCACGATATTGAGCGGAAACGTAGGTGTAATAATTAGGATACAAAAACCCCTACTGCTAAATTAATTATTAGTCATGCTACTATTATCAGGGCGTGCTGCCCATAAATCGATCGCTCAGTTTCAATTCGCTGGCCCTTTTCTGTTCCATCTGGTGCATATAGGCAAGGAAACAGCACCAGACGAGGCTGCAAGCGCTCACGAAGGGCACTCTGTTGTGTTCCGGGATGTAGTGAAAGTTGATGGTTTGCAGGACAGGCCAAAAGCACGCTCCTACCTGTTCGGAAGTACAAAAAAATTATCTACAGACCAAAAATAATTAATTTTATCTGCTACGTTCTTATAAAAAAAAAAATGCAGTCGGCACTAATTGAACCTACCAATTAAGTTGTTGGCCTCTAGCAGCGTTGCCAAATTTCGTAAGAAATAGCCGTTAGGGAGTTTTCGTTGCTTACAAAATGCGGTTTTGATTAACGCTAATTGACAACTTTGACATTTGAATCTCGTTTGTCGTATATCGTAACCGCTAAATGACGGTATTGTCAACGCCACCTTGTCTAGGTGGCGTTGGTATTGTACGGACGATAGGCATAGCCGTTAACAACGCGAAACACATGCGCAGTAGTAAAAAATAAATATAGATCAGATCTAACCTCATTTTAATTATTGTCAGAGACTATAAAAAAGAAGGAATTTTTATTATAAATACGGTTGGACATATAATCAGCGATTTTTGAAATTGCCGGTCCTGATCTACCAAATAGAGGCTCTATATCAATCAGTCGATTTGGATAAGCTATTCGCCACAATAATATACAAAACCCCCCTATGCCATAAGTCCTATGTCCATTGGAATCCTTAGTGCTCGAGCCAATCGAGGAATCTCATGTTTTTCAAAGCGGAAAAATATAGCTTACATTCATGCTCTGAGAGTTCTTCCAAATTGAAAGCCATATGGATTCCTGCTCTGTTTCCGATAACATTTTGCCCATTCTCATGATTAGAAATATTTAATATAAATATATCTTCTAAGTCACTGTCACTATCAGAGGATTCTAAAACAGCAATGTCCAATAATTCATCCATATTTATTTCATCCATATTTATCAGTCCTTCTTGTTACTCAAACCATCATATACTCATTACCAAGATCCATAAAATAATTCTGTGATGATCATACTGTCAATTAACCGCATAGATTGATTAACCATCATTTGTCATTTTCTTCAATTGTGTTTCTTGGATCGAAAAATGTATTTAGAACTGTCAAATAGTGGCTGCGTTAACGTATAAGCTAGGGTTATCGGTCGAGTTTGATTTGGTTGTCGAAATCTGTCTATAAAATCAAAAAACTTGTGCCACTACAATTAGTGACAGGAGACCAGTTAATTCTCCGTTTGGACTTGTTTATTAGTAAATTACAGGACTAGACGTTTTAATTATCGAATATAGTGTTCAGTACAGTGTCCTTGATCACCTCGCACCTGAGTTTCGGTTTTAGTGTTTTATCTGTATTTGTATTTGTACACGTGAGTGGGCTCAAACAGGACCCTCCACTGCGACCCTTTATCTATTGTGGCTCACATCTGTGGTTTTCAGTATGCCAGAGGCTCGATCCTTTTCATGAAATCGAACAGCTTCTGGGGTGGATAGTATCCAAATCTGCAAGTGTGATTTGAGAATGTCCAAAGACTGTTTCTCTGATTCTTTCCATTGCTGGACAGTGGCAAACAACATGCCCCATTGTTTCTTCGTCCTCCAAGCACAAGCGGCATTCCGTTTCTTCGGAGAGACCTATCTTGTTCATGTGGCTTCTTAGCCAACAATGGCCAATGTACATGCCAACTACAGCCTGTACATACTGTCGGCCAAGTTGAAAAAGTTGTCCAATTCTCACTCCTGATGGCAGATTCACCGCCATCTTTGAATGTGTTAGGCCTGGTAACTCTTTCCATTTCTCTACAAATTGCTTTTGTGCACCTGGAGGGGGCTTTTTCAGCTGTGTTATAAACTATTTCCAGTACTGGTTCTGGTCCTGTGAAGGCTGTTGCGGCCGCCTGCTTCGCAAGAGCATCAGATTTTTCGTTGCATTCATATCCTGTATGTCCAGGTATCCAGATCAGTTTAAGTTTATTTTCTCTCCCTAGTTTGGTGAGTAGTTCCTGGCAGTTCCATACTTTCTTCGATGAACAACGGCTAAATTCAAGAGCTTTTAAAGCTGCTTGACCGAGAAAATTTTGATTGACTTGCCTTTCCAATTTCTATCGATAAGCCACTGTCCAGTCATATCAATGGCCTTAACTTCAGCCTGTAAAATGGTTGCATGTTTGTCTAGGGAACAGTTGAGCTCAACCTTACCATTTTTATTCCATGCAGCGGCTCCTGTACCATCATTGGTCTTGGAGCCGTCAGTGAACCAACTATTATCTGTCATTCTCAGATGTTCCGAGTATTTTGCCCATTCATTCCTCTCTGGTAGGAGGACTTCAGAGGCATGGTAATAGGTAGTTTTGGTAGGCATAACATCGGATGGTAGACCCAGCACACTGTCCTACTCATTGGCATTTTTCAGTCTGTTGGGCACCATGATGATCGTCTGCGGATTGTTGATCACCGCCTGTGTCAATCTATACGTCACCCATCTGGCCTTCTCCAATACTATTTGGAGAGGTGACAGATTTAAAAGACACTCAAGCGCTACCGTGGGTGTAGAGCCGAAGGCGGCATTAATTGCCAAACACGCTTGTCTTTGTAAGATAGATAATTTGATTCTTGCGGAGCTCTGTAAGCTCTTAATAGTACCAAGCTACTGCTCCATATGTTATCATATATAGCCAGTGCATTTGCTTGCAATATATGCCCCATGTATTGCCACAAATCTGTCTGCAAAGATCATAACGCCACATCTCTATTACACCTTCTATTGTAAGATGTGAGAGACAAGACATATATTATCTATATGGACAAGACCTCTGCTGAGAGCAGAGTTATTCAATGACTCGAATTCACGTTTGCTCGAGAGAATAATAAATGGTTTAGCAGTTAGAAATTCTCAAACAGATTAAGATTCAAAATTAAACGTGGAGACTGTCTTCTTAAAAGTGGTACCCTGGTAACAGGACATCCTTCCGAAGAAAGCTAAGCAATGTGGAGGGATACAAAGCTCATGTCTACCTATGATTGTCATCAGTATATTCTGAGCATATCAAAAGTTCTTTTAACAAATGTGACCAATGTCACAGAGTAAAGTGGTCAGACTGCCCAGTCATTGAAAATTCTCTTTACTGGATGCTTGTGCATTTTTCTATTGTTTTGCTGGCAACAATGCGTGCCTGAGTTCTGAAAATATCAGCCGGAAAATGTGGAGAAATCCAGAAAAATATTCCATAACGAAGCAATGACTGAACATAATGGAAAGTAGAACAGTTGGACACTACAAGGATATGACATAATGTCGTATATGGATCAAAGCACTGTTGAGTCTAGATTGAAGTTTAGAGTCCACATAAATACCTAAGAAATGGACCTGTGATTGAAATTAACTTACAAAGAGTGAGTGTCTGTGTTGATCTTATTAAACATTATCAGTCCGGTCTTTTCATTATTAAGATGCAGACAATTATTCCCACGATCAGAGGCTGACATTTTAGCAGATAAGGTGACGCATCACCCAATCAGGCAAGCTATTCATATAGTGTAAGAAACGCAAAGGCCCCAGTAGGGAGCTCTGTGGAACACTTCTTCAGATCGGTTAAGATTCTGAAAAATGTTGTTGCCCATCATGAGTGACCAACACGATTAGACACCTGTTTTCCAAGTAGAAAGCGATCACTCTAGAACACATGCCTTTCACTCCCATATCCGTCCAACTTCATCAATGATCAATACTACCAAAGGCCTTTGAAAGGTCAAAATAAAAGCTGGCAAACCTCACATGACCATCAAGTTTTGCAATAATGCCTGTGATGGGTCAAAAGATTGCCATTTCTGCATTCCGTATAAGAATTCCTTGAGAGGCACAACATTCTGTCCCCATATCAGTTTGGCTTTCGGAATGCAAGAGGCACAAATGACGCAGTATTCTCTTTTCTTCGGGAGCTTTACTTGCGGTTGGATCGTGGAGATGTGACTGCAGCAGTCTTCTGTGGTCTCACGAAGGCTTTCGATTGTATTGATCATGAAATACTGTTGTGAAAGCTTGAATATTATGGGTTCCGAGATGTTTCATTGCAATGGTTTTCATCTTACAACAATCGGTAGTGTTCCAGGGTAATACATCCAATATCTTCTGGTGTGCCGCAGGACTCTGTATTGGGGCCTCTATTATTCCTGATTTATGTCAATGGCCTTCCTAATATCGGCATATCGGGAAAATTTACTATATTCGCCGACCACACCACAATTTTGTGGCACAGTCAGCAGATGATCTTCATGGAGATATATGCTCTGATATGGAAATTCTTGAAGACCTGGGAAAGACCAACATCGTGTCTTTTAAATGTCCCTCCTAGATTGCACCCTGAGCTCAGAACCTCTTGAAGTCCAGGGGGTGCATAAGTTCTTGGGGTTGTATATCGATGGAAACATCAAATTTTTCTCTCACATATTGGAAACCTCTAAGCGAGTCGCATGTGGCAAGAAATAGCCAGGGAGGTTATTTTGCCTTGGTCGAGGCTCACCTCCGTTATGGCATCTGTTTTTGGGCTTCATGCAGCAGTTATCTTTTTCAATCATTGTTTGTCTTGCAAAGAGAGCACCATAGATATTTGTGTGGAATCAATGCATTTCAATCTTGCAGACCATTTTTTAAGTCTCGAAGGATTTTAACTATGTGCTCTCTGTTCATTCTGGAGACATGTTGTTTGATCCAGTCAAAGCATAGCCATTCTATTACATCAGGAAGTACAGTAAACTCTACCAGATCATCCCATTTTGTACAATCACCTATACCTCATTCAGCACTAACAAAAAATTACTTTAAATAATAAAGCTTGTTTTGAATTTAAATTTAAGATAGTGACATGACTATATGAATATTGCCTGAATTAGTAAACAATCATGTATATAAAGGTGTAAAAAAAGCTAGCAGTAACTAACTAAGAAATGGTATCACTTACCTTCCATGTTGGCAAGAATTTGCTTTCCACTTCTTTTTTGGCCTGCGGTACCGATTTTCCTTCCAATAAGCTCATGCCGAAAAAGAAACATATTAGTGCGGCAGGGCCGTATGTCATTTGTTCAACCACAGCCTAAAAACATATCTAGGTAAAGAAAGGAAGATGTATCGTTTCTTCAACAAAAATTCAGAATAAAGAATAAATATTAGCCGATGGAATGCTTATCATATATGATGTTTTTGCTTGGAATTTCCTTGGGAAACGAATATCGAATCACCTAGTCCAAGGTACAACACATCATAACTATTTACTATATTGTAATGACGACTTTACATTCTAGATAAAAAGACAGATGTTCAGGACATGAAATCATCAAATTTTGATAAAAGTATTTAAAATTAGGCAGGGATTCTGCATGAACATTTAAAGGCAAGAAATCCTGCTGTAATAGATACATGAATGTACAGGGATTATATAAAAAAAAACATCTGACCATGCAATCGCAAAGGAATTTAGGCATAAGCCAGTAATTTATGCTCATTTATATGCCAGAAAAATACATGGAAAACCTCAAAGTCATTATTATTGTACAAAATTTGAACCATACTGTCCTATTTGTTGAGACTATCAATTTTGGGTCATTTTCCATATATATTATATTTTGTCTGATATATAATTACTTTATTTGTATATCAAATAAGGATATTAACATTATATCATTTTGAACAAACAATACATACTTTAGCGACAGAAGTCTTAAAAGACGTCACGGGCCAAAGTTTGCTAGAGAGTTTTATCCATGCATAAAGGGTAGGGGCTGTAAAGAGGCCCCCGTAGAGACTGAACCTTAAAACTTGCATCCAATCGTAGTTTTCTATTCTTTTGCCGGCTATCGTTTGTTGTATAAGGCATGACGTAGGCCATAGAGTGCCTACAATAATAAATCAGTTTCAGGGGCCAACGGTAGGCGACAGTATTAGGTTCTTTCCTATAGTAAGACAATAATTTAGGAATAGGAAGAGACTTACCATAAGATATCATGCCACGAACGATAGGATGCCTGCTCGTAAAGGCAGCAAATCTTGAAAAAATCACCACCATTTCGCACTATTTTATATTAATATTAATTGGTATCCTTTTATAAACGTTTGCTATTACGTACCGTTTCGTTATCTACGCATTCAACGCAGTTATTGTTATTATGTACTTTAAGAGCTAGACAAACGTGATAACGAGCGCCCTTTAACACCGACAACAAACTCGAGACTGACGATCTGACGAATACTCTCGATTCCAAATTATGTGTCTGTTGCAAGGCAAATGCCAAAATTCGTATCGTGGTATTGCGAAATCTTTGCCAATTTCGAGCCTTTAGCTTTGTGAAACATCGTCAAACACGATCCTCGGTACTTACGTCAGATAAAACGTCAGAATCAGATGATTTTGACAAAGGCATGAATGATTGCGTCATATTGAGGTCCTTATAGAAATTGACTCGGATTAAACTCGGGAAGCGACTGAAGATAAACCCGTACACGATTGAAACACATCATGTGCAGGCATTGTAGGTATGATATTTGAACACAAAATCCCATTGTGATCAGGAAATGATTAAGTTGAGCTTTGGAACTTTCGACAAAATGCACTACAACAGTTTTATCCAAAATAATAAGTATATTCACTAGAAACAAAGTGTCTTAGAGCAGCTCAAATAAACAAAAAAGCTACGTATTACTAATTATGCATCACATTTGAGCCGAAAAAATGCCCCCAAAGTTCGAGCTTTAAGAACACTTCAAAAATGCACTAGATAGCCTCATCAAATAGAATAAAATTTTATCTTGTAAATATCATCTTTGTTACTATTCGTTTGCACGTAATTATTCGCAAATGTTTCACTTTTTGCATTACCCTCCGCTCGCTCCAGGAGCAAAATTAGCCTAAATTAACGTATATGTTATTAAATAGTTTGATTTACATTAATTGGGGCTCCCAGAGCGAGCCACGCTACCGGAGGACAATGCAGGAAATGCACCGCGCTTATTAGGGTTTGTTTTGATTGGCTAAAAGACGAGCTAAAGGTCGCCCTGAGAAACAGTAATTCGTACAAGTCTTCCGAATGTCCGGACACATTACACGTCTTTAAATTTTCCATTTGAACAGTTTTGTAATCCCTGAGATTCAGTTAGTAATCACCAATCTCAATACGAAAATGTGCAAAACTTTGCATCCGCGGGAGGTGCTAAAATATCAATATGTTTCCGGTTCATCTAGGCAAGTAAGTCATTCTAGGCCTATACCATTTCTGTCTTTACCTGCTAAGATTCAGTAGACGTGTCCCGTACCACATCAGAGGACTTCAGAGTTGCGCGCGCATTACATTGTTGGTAAACACTAATCATTAAAATAGTAGCTAAATCCCACGCAAAACAAATGATCCCGAGTCGGCCCGAACGAATTTTGTTATTTACCCTTGTCTATACCAAATATATAACGAGTATCTCATGGAAAGGATTTTTAAGCCGAAAGATAGAGACGGAAATATCCAATCTCCTGTAAGTCTATTGCAACTAATTCGCGAGTGTTATGCGCAATCTCGTTATAGAGTTTTGCTATTGGTTGAATTGAACCCGATCAGGGGATAGTTTGGGTTAGTTTTGTTTGATTACGCCCCGGAGCGAGCGAAGAGAGCGGAGGGCCATGCGTTAGTTTTATTTGGTGGCGCTCCGGAGCGAGCGGAGAGCTCTGCCTGAAGTTAAGATCGACTTTGAAATTCGTTCGGGCCGATTCGGAATCATTTGTTTTGCGTGAGGTTTAGCTGCTAGTTATCTTTAGGGTCTAGCGATGTGTCGTCAACTGGTCTGCGATACGGCGATCCGAGTTCGATTCCAGTGGCAAGACATGTTTATTTTTATTTTTAATATTAAAACTTTTTTTCATCATTTTGGGCATGGTTAGTTTCTGTTGGTTTTGCTCTCGTAGCGAGCGGATGGCTATGCGTGAAGTGTAATATTAGATTATTGTGTCAACAATGTAATGCGCGCGCAACTTTGAAACCATCTGATGCGGTACGGGCAACGGTAAGTCTAAGATTCGACTTAGAGCCGCCATTTTATATCTGTGTGTGATAGTCTGGGGCTTTCAAGATAACGTATGCTCGATATTTTGAGGGGTCCAAAAATATAATACCTGATAGTCGGGGCTTTCAAGAGAGCGTGTGCTCGACACCTTAAGGGGTCCAAAAATATGATGCCTCCGATCCAACAAGAGTGTAATCTATCTGAGAGGGTCGCCCCAGCTCTAGCTGAGCCCGGACGGGGGCTTTACTGCGTGAATGTGCTATGCGCGAAACCCACTAGCAGTAACCCCCCGTAACTTCAGAAGATCAGAAGTCATACTTTTTTCGTCTCTATAAGAGACCATCTTTTTTGTTCAAAAATCGGATATATCTATCTACGTTACATTTTAAACCGTCTTAAAATAAAACGAGTTTACGAATCGTATGAACCGTTGACTTTAATTTTTGTTTTAATTCTCGGCTATTCTATTTAAATATATCGCTTAAATCTTCTCCACGCCGCTTTTCTTAAAGACCTGCAGTTTTAACTTGTCCAGACCCTTGTTTCATATTTTTAATCTATCCTTGTCAGGAGGAGATTTCCCGGAATTTTGGAATGTTAGTTTCATAATCCCCCTATTCAAGGTCTTCAGTCGAAAATTATCGACCAATAAGCATCTTGAACATTATTCCGAAAATATTTGAAAGCCTAGTATGCGATTTCCTTACTCCTAAACTTGATTCCCTTCTGATTGACCAGCAGTTTGGTTTTCGTCCACGTAAATCCACTGAGCTGAACCTTTTGATTCATGTGGACTACCTGTCGTGTGCCTTGGAGGATGGATGTCAGGTAGATACTATTTATACTGATTTCTCCAAGGCATTTGACAGAGTGTCCCATGACATATTGATGGAGAAACTTAGGAGGATTGGTCTTAATGAAACTCTTCTTTCCTGGTTTGAAAGCTATTTGTCTCAACGGAGGCAAGTTGTCAGAATTGGTAACTTTCACTCATATGAAATTGAAAATCTTTCTGGAGTGCCGCAAGGCTCTCATTTGGGGGCCATTTTGTTAACATATTTATTAATGACATTCATGATTCTATAAAACATTGCCAGTTTCAGTTGTTTGCGGATGACTTAAAGTTAGCTACTCGTGTGAAAGGTTGCAGCGTGACCTAGATGGCTTGGTTCGGTGGTGTGAGCGAAACGAAATGGCCCTAAACCCGACCAAATGCAAAACTATATTTTTTCATCATACCCGAAATCCAATAGATTTTAAATATTCTGTTAATGGTGTGCCTCTAGAAGGAGTTACTGAGGTAAGGGATCTGGGAGTGAGTGACCTTGACTCATCCTTGAACTTTGTTGCCCACTTGACTGGCGTGGTAAGCAGGGCTTTGCAGATTCTGGGTTTTATTAGAAGGTGTACGGCTGATTTCAACAGCGTAGCTGTTGTAAAGTGGTTGTATTTTGCACTGGTGCGTCCTTACCTGGAGTCTGGAGTATGCTTCATGTGTGTAGTCTCCCTACTATAATGTTCACAAAAGTTCACTTGAAAGAATTCAACAGAAATTTATTAGGCATGTATCATTTAAAACAAACATGGCTGAATACACGTACGAAGATATGCTTTTGCAACTTAATATGATACCAACTTTAACTCGCCATTGTAGAAAAGATCTCACATTATTATATAACATTCTTCATGATATAGTTTCCGCTCCTGAACTTCTAAATAGAATTATTGGTCTTTATGTTCCATCAAGGACTACTCGATTCAGTAGCGTGCCGTGGGTATAAGGGCGTGAGGGGCGAGCTATTTCGAGGGCTCCGAATGATGAGCCATTTGCAGTTTGCATTATGAGGCTGAGGCGGGTTATATAGAGGGCAGGGGGGGGGCATTCGCCCCCCCCCTGGCCCCCTATCCGGCACGCTACTGACTCGATTCAATTTGAGCTTTTTCATACCCTTACACACAACCAATTACGGTTATAATACTTTTATCTCTAGAGCCTCCCGCCTGGCAAACGGGTGCCTGCAAGTTGATTTCTTCTCTGGACCTAGTCAGTTTCTGAAGCAACTTAAGCGGGAAATTATATGATTATTTTTGTTCCTTTTTTTCTCTAGTCGATGTCTTCTTAAGATAAATTTTATTATTGTTATTGTTATTCTTGTTTTTACTATTATTGACATTACTATTGTATTGCTAAGATTTTTTTTGAGTGAATTTGAGAATGTAACTAGCTTTTATTTTTACACTGCAAAACATTTTGTAATTGGACACTAGCCCGTTGATAAATGAATAAATAAATAAGCAAATAAAATACTTTATTAAAGTAAACCATATTTCCAATGTGTGGAGCCAAACTTAGAAGAGTGCGTTCTCTACCTCCACGCATTTTTATCTTTCAATCGTAGAATAGTTTATTATTAAAAGTTTCTGAGCTTTTTGAGTTTATTTTCATAAGATTATAGGAACCGTATTTTATTAGTTTGGGTTAGTGTGCCTTCTTATACTTAAGGCCAGGTTGATCATAGCGTTCTCTCTGTTTAGCACTACTTTCTATTAAAGGAAAAGACTATACTCCATATAATTTCTTTGAAGACTTTTCTGATACGAAGGTGTAGAGTAACTAGTGTGCTATCCTTTTCTACTAGCTATACATAAAATGAGAGTTCCGACTTTATCTCATCTGTCATGCATGTGTCATCTTCATCTGTCTGTCTGATTGTCAGGGTCTCAATTTAAGTTCATGGCATGAGTACCGGTTGTACAATCTACTATCGTATTAAATGTTTTTACATTCAGTTAATCTAAATAAAAAGGTTTGTGAGATTCTTCGTGGGCGTTATATGTATTGAATGTAATTTTTAATGATAAAATGCTCTATGTGAAGTAACCTACATGCTACAAAATACAATAACGAAGATCAGGTTAGTACAGATGTTGTAAAAAGGCCATTAAATGATTATTTTTGAACATTACAACTTGGAAATCAATTAAAACATGTGCCAGATTTGAGAAGGTTGTTAACTTGAAATAGGAAGAGTTCAGTCAAACATGTAAGTGATAAAACTTGGTTTATTTGGTGTATGTCTCTCATGAAAATGTATGTTTTCTGTGATTTCAGGCAAATAGTTAGTGTGGTACTGATTCTGCTCCTATCATACCCATCAGGATGGTGTACTGAAAGTGACTACTATAAGCTTCTGAATGTACCTAGAGATGCTACGGTTCAGGAGATCCGAAAAGCTTTTAAGATTCTAGCCGTCAAGTTACATCCAGACAAAAATCAGGTATGTATTGGTATTTTTGGACTTGCAGACAATAATGCTGGTTGTATGGAGGCAATAATGGAATTTATCTAGGGTAAGTATTGTATTTTCGTAATAGCCGTGAATTTCTAGGAAGATGAAAATGCTGAAGAAAAATTTATAAAAATAGCCAAGGCTTATGAGGTTCTTAAAGATCCCAGTTCGAGGAAGGAGTATGATTTGCATGGAGACTCAGAGTTTAAGGACAAGAAGCAAAGTTATCATAGTTATTCATATTACAGAGATCGTTTTGGCATTTACGATGATGATCCTATCATAGTTACATTGAGTAAAAATGATTATGGTATGTTAATATACACTTCTTTGTCGGTTGAAAATAATTTTATCCATAATGGAACATTTTTAGAACTAAATATATTGGATGCAAACCAGGCATGGTTTGTCAATTTTTACTCGCCTCATTGTCCTCATTGTCACGATATGGCGCCGATATGGAGGAAGTTGTCTTCTGAATTGGAAGGGGTCGTTAGGGTAGCAGCGGTCAATTGTGAAGAGGATTACCCGCTTTGTTACCAGCTTAGTATCGAGGCCTATCCCACACTGATGTTTTATGAAAAAGAGGTAAGCTTACATTCACATCTACATGCTCTTTATAATCAAATTTGTAGATAATAACGTGAGGAAATTTATCTGGCTGTTGTTAAAGTTCTACAGGAAACTATAAATTTATGGTGCTTTCTGATGATTTTAGGCGCATCTCTATGATGGGGAGAAATATAAGGGACCAAACACTTTAGAGGCGTTGCAAGAATATGTCCTATCGAAAGTCCATGTGAATATCAAAGAAATCACTATGAAAGAATGGGAGTCCGTAAAAAGTCAACAGTGGGTGCTATTTCTATGCAGTGAAGATAACTATAATTGCCCTGAAAAAGACACTATTAAAAAAATTGCGGCAACATTGGTCAGTATCATTTGTATGACATTCGTGGTGTACCAAAAACTTTCTGCAAAACAAAACTTATTATTTCTCCAAAAGGATTCATATAGCTAGAACCAATATATTGAAAAAATCATGTATTTTGGGAAAACGTATGTCCTATTGATGATTTTAGGAGGGTTTACTGCAAGTTGGAATAGTAAAAGACAGCCAGCTCTGTGAGGATATTTCAATCAATTACAAGGAGCACTCTCTAGTGTTTTGGCAAGTAGATGATAAAAAGATCCCCAAAGTACATGTAATAGAGGGGTCGGATTCGAAGGAGGTTGTGGACAAGATTTTGAACATTTTGCCGAATCCGCCTTTGCTCGATGAAAACAAATTTCATGTAAGTATTACGAGCTTTTTTTGAGGCAAAACGATCTATTTATTTGTCTTGATTGTAGGATTTGAGAACGAAATTGAGGCTAGGTTTTGACAAACCTTGGCTGATCTGTTTTTACTTAGGCGCCGCAACCGATCTAAAATTGGAATTAAAAAGATTGCCGACTGTTATACCAAGTATTAATATAGGTGAGTAAATAAAAAAAATAATTTTAGAGATGCAATAAGGGCTAATAATTATTTTTAGGTTTAATTCATTGTGGTAAAAGTGCGGGCTTATGCGCTGCGCTTCACATAGCTCGTTATCCGACCTGGTGCGTTATAAAACAGGGTGGGGCCTTTGAAGTTCATCAGGGAAGAGATGTGCTGCATGAAGTTGCCAGTTTTGCTCGAGATAGTTCTAAGAGCACGAATTTGCACGCTTTGAGCCCCGCCGATTTTACTAACCTGAGAGGTGAAGGTTAGTATTGTATGACCAGATTTAGTTTAAAAAGTACTAAAATGATCATGCTTATTTCAGGGTTGCCTTGGTATATCGATTGGTACGCTCCCTGGTGTCCGCCGTGCAAAAGGCTCACTCCCGAGCTACGTAAAGCCAGTCAACACTTCGATCCCGACGTAATTCGGTTCGGTACCGTCGACTGTACCTTGCACAGGGACCTCTGCTCTAGCCAATCGATCAACTCGTACCCTACAATGATGTTGTATAATGGCAGCAATATTCAAAGGTTTCAAGTACGTATTCCTGTTTAGATGTTGAACATTATTTTGAGTTTAAATTCTCTATAGGGTACTCCAAATGAAGCTGCCATCGTGGAATTTATCCAAGATTCCATACACCCTGTTGTCTTGAATTTGGACGAAAATAATTTTAGCTTACTAGCCAGAAAATCGGCTAAAGAAATGTGGGTGGTCGATTTCTATGCCCCCTGGTGCGGACCGTGTCAGCAGTTGGCTCCTCAATATAGAAAATTTGCCAAATCGGTAAGTTATTTTCAATCATACCTAAACTATTTTAGTGCTGTTAATAATGTGTTTGGTTCTGCTGCGGAAGCTTCGGTGTTATGGGTTTCGGGGGGTTGCTTTGAGATGGCTTGCGTCGTCAGGAGTCAACTGGTTAGATGGCAGGGAAGGGATTTGGATATGGTGTGCCCCAGGGTTCAGTTTTAGGACCGCTCCTTTTCCTTTGATTTAGCAAATCTTGATATTGCTGGTCGCCTCACTTTGTTTGCGGATGATACCACGATTGGACCAGTGCCCAGATAGGCTCAACACTCAAGTGTTGAGAGACATAACAAAAATTAAGCAGTGGTGTGATGCAAATTGTCTATCATTTAACATTAGCAAAACTAATATTTTGTCTTTCAAGTGTGACTTACAGGATATACCTTTGGAAACCAGCAGGCTAGAGAATGAGAATTATGTCAGATTCTTGTGTATTTATGTTAACAGGCAGTTGAAATTTTCAGTACATGTCTATTTATTTATTTATTTATTTATTTGTCAATTTAACGGGATAAACCCAATCGTACAAAATACTTACAAGTCACAATCAATAAAACTTAAAACTAAGAAGATAATAACAATACAATACAGTCGAGAACATGACTTATCAGAGACAAATTAGATATTTATTTTATTTATTTATTTATTCAAGTTACACTGCAAGCCATTTACAAAATAAAACCTTAATCTAAGCTATAATAATTACATAATGCAAACCAGGATAAAAGTCAAAATCTTACTACAACTATCTAAAACACATTACATAGGTACTAAATCAATAAACAGACAAATATTTAAAATTTAAGCACATATAGAGCCAAAAATCCAAATGATCAAGCCTAGTCCCATGAGCGACCACAAATAATTGATCTTGCAAGTCTATCAAATTGAGGCAATGTTAAATTTAATGGATCCAAATCCAGCTGATTCACCTGCCTAATCATTCTTGTGATTGGGCCAGACTGGCCATAATTTGTAATATGACGGCCCTCAACAAGAAGATCATGGTTACGAGTCACTCTCTGAGGAACAGCAAATGGAACCCTTTCGAGGAGGTAGGGACAATCCACTTTGCCAGTCATAATTTTGAAAAGATATCTGACATCCAACAAAGCTCTTCGGTCTTCCAGAGAATCGATGTTCAGCAATGTCTGTAAGAGTTGATAGTCGAGCTGCTCTAGGAGAATTTGTAGTTTAAAGTTAATCACTCTTAGGAATTTCCTTTGAATTTTTTCAATCATATACTTATATTTTGCATAATATGGATTAAAAAGTGGGCTTGCATATTCAAGAATCGCGCGAACTAAAGAACAGTAAAGAGTCTTGAAGCAATATATGTTGTTAAATTCGCTAAGGGATCTATTAATAAATCCTAATAGTTTTAAGGCTTTGTTTGTAATAAGTTCTATATGAAAGGATTATGAACTCTATAAAAAGACATGATGTTACATTTTTCAATATTCAAATCTAATCTATTTCCCAAACACCATTCTCCAAACCTATCCAAATTATCCTGCAGACAGACACAGTCAGAGACATCCCTAATTGACCTGAATATTTCGCAGTCATCTGCATAAAGCAAAAGATAACAATTTTTTATAATTTTTGATAAATCATTAATAAACAGATCAAACAATAATGCCGACAGATGACCACCTTGCGGAACCCCAGTCATAGCATTTACAACCTCAGACAAAACATCTCCCACAGCCACCATAAATCTTCTGCCCAAAAGATAACGTTTCAACCAGTCCCAAAGACAACCCAAAATACCATAATTGTTTAATTTTTGAAGGAGGATATCGTGGTTAACCCTGTCGAAGGCCTTGGAGAAATCGGTGTAAACAGAATCAATCTGGCACTTCTTCTCCAAGGCCTCCGTCAGGTAGTCAGTATAGACCATCAAATTAGAGACAGTGGATCGTTTACTAATAAAACCATGTTGTTCAGGGCATAGCTTTTGGATAAAAAACGGCAGAATTTTAATATGTACTATCTTTTCAAGCATTTTACTAAACAATGAGATCTTACTAATACCCCTATAATTCTCAACTCTATTTCTATCTCCATTCTTAAACATTGGTGTAACGAAGCTCATCCTCCAATAGTCAGGGAACTGTCCTTTGCTTAAAGAGGTGTTATATATATTTTACAAAGAATTGGACACAAAACGAAACGACAGCTGTAAATAAAAATAGGAGGAATGCCATCTGGTCCAGAAGGCAAATTGGGACGAAGGGACTCAATAGCATTAAATACATCCATAACCTCTATGTCAATGTAGCCAAGACATTCAGGATAGTTGAACTCATTGGAGACACCATATGGAATTCCTTCACCATCGCTGCAAGCCGAGCCATAAACCGAACCAAAGAATGAGGCAAACATATTGGCTATTTCCTGTGGGTCCTCTGAAACATTGGATTGGTAAGACATACACAGAGGCAAAACCATATCTTTATTTTTTGTGTGGACATACTTCCAAAACTGGTTTGGGTCACACTGACTATTGTCTTCAATAATATTTATGAAGTTTTTTCTAGAAATAGATGATAGTTGCTTGCACAATTCCCTAGCCTGTGTAAAAGCACAATAGTCAGAAACAGAATTACTTTACTTAAACTTTTTATGCAAAATTTTTTTGTGGATTATCATATTCTTCAGTTCAGGTGACATCCAGGCAGGAAACCTAGGATTCTTGGCTCTACACTTGGGAACATATAACTCCACAGCTAAAGACAATACAGTATAAAATTTGTCAACTATCACATTAATATCACAATCATTAAGAATCTCTGACCAATCATATGCAGAAAGAAACAAATTGATATCCTGATAGCGTGCTAATTTAAAATTGTAGTAGTAATAGTCATAAGCCAAGGGCCTCGCACAATCATTTAAGGTTATATTAAGTTCCAAGGCAGGGTGAAACTTATCGCAGGGAATAAGAGGGTTATTAACTAAAGATACATTTAAATTTTCACTAGGACTAAAGATTAAATCTAAAAAATTTGATGACATATTGGGTATAGCATTACACTGCAAAAAGTTTAAAAATACGAAGTAGTTTGAGAGGACTTCTACCTGTTTTGAGATTTGTCCTACAGCTCTAGTCCCATCTGATTCATTAACCCAACTTACCTTTGGCAGATTAAAATCTCCAGTTAGGATCATGCTCTGATGTTTAAATTTTTCCAATATTGAGTCAACACAAAGGCAATACTGTTGATATTTCTCAACAGGAGATTGAGGAGGCAAATATATACAACCAAAAATAACAGTATGCATACCAACTCTCACAGATACAAACAATTGTTCTAACATTTTGGTATCGACATCTAAACATCTTGATGGGAAGCAGTTTCTCACAGCTATCATAACACCACCTCCTATTTTGTTCAGACTGATATCTATATTACGATCAAATCTGTAAATACAGTAATTATGAAGCTCAAATTCAGTGGTTTTAACAGATTCTATAAGCCAGGTTTCCGTAAAAAATAGAATATCATAATTGTCTACAAGAGCTAATTGCCTCAAATTATTCTGTTTATTCAGCAAGCTACGTACATTCTGATAATATATTTTTATGTTTAGCTTATCTGGTGGTTTATAGCACTTTTTTGAAAATTTCTCGAATTAATATTGTCTGGTTTTTCAAAATTATCAGAATGTACAGGCTTACTATATGATTTAAGGTTAAAATTCCTAACAATGACATTTCTAGGCCAGAACTCAGTAACTCTCAACTTATGCGCATAATTACTATCCACACCGACCTTGAAAGATGATGTATAATCACCTTTCGTCAAAAGCCTAACAGTACATACATTTTTGTTATTAGACTCCAGATTATCAAGTATATATTGTTCTATTAGTTTATCCGATACAATGGATGAAACCCTACCAACATAAAACCAATGTTTCGAAGCAACACCAGTAAAATTATGTTTACTTGTTAGTTGTCCGTTCATCGAAAAATCTGCAGTGCCCCTTATTAAACATAATAAAATAATTGGTGTAGTTCAAGAAGTACTAATAGCAGTCAAAAGAAGTTTGAAGTCGGGATTGATTAACTTGGAAAGTGAATGCTCCGAAGAAATTTGGGTGGCTATTGAGATGGGAAAAATAAAGAAGTTACTTTGCTGTCTTTATATTCCCCCTGGCTCTTCAGGTGAAGTATATGAAAAGCATTGTGCTACAGTGGAACGGGCAGCCCAAGATTATGAAGATTATACCATGTGTATTACTGAGATTACAACCTTCCTAAAATATCCTGGTCAAACGACTCAATGGGACTATGACGTCAGGTTATTGTCCTGCTGCTGAAAGTGTTGTGGAAACCTTTCCATTTCTAAACCTGAGACAATTGAACACCATACCCAATGCCAACGGAGTTATTCTTGACCTTGTATTTAGTCATAATTGTGATGACACTGTTGGGTGTGTGGACGAACCTTTATTAAAGTGTGACAGACATCACCCAGCCCTGCTGATTACTCTTGCCTGTGATACTTTCTGTGAAGTCCTTGAATGTGAAGATGTTGTGTTCGATTTAAATAACTGTCATTTTAACCTTTTAAACGATTAATTGTTAAATGTTCATTGGGATAGTATTTTAACTTTAAATGTAGATAGCGATGTTGACGTATTTTATTCTATAATTAATAATTTATTTGAATTAGCTATACCTAAAAAAAAATATTAAACAAATTTAAGTTCCCAGTTTGGTTTAGTACAGATCTCAAGTCCCATATAATTCACAAGAAAAATGCCTATAAAAGATTTAAACTGACCAGAGATTTAAATGATTATACTCTTTTTAGTGAATTAAGATCCTTGTGTAAAGCTCAAGCTAGCATTTGTTATAAAAATTACATTAATAAGACTGAAAACGAAATCTTAGAGAATCCTAAGAGTTTTTGGAAATATATCCACTCTAAAACTCACAGTAAGGATCTACCTTCCACCATGACATACGGTGCGACCACCTCCTCTGATGCGGGGGGCGTTGCTGATCTATTTGCGCAGTATTTCTCCGCAACATATTCATACCTACCTGAGCAGCAAGTACCAATAATTAATAACAATATGTCAGTATTCAAAAACATGGTACATATTAATGAACTCAAAATAAAAATATCTGACATCATGGAGAAGCTCAGTCAGGTGGACCCATATAAGTCCCCGGGTCCTGATGGTATTCCTCCACTTTTCCTGAAGAATTGTGCTTTTGCTTTGTCGAGACCACTATGGCTAATCTATAATAAATCCCTTGAAACCGGAGTATTTCCTCGGTATTGGAAATCATCTTTTTTGGTGCCAATTTTTAAGAATGGTGGAGATAAAAACAATGTTGAGAGCTATCGGCCGGTAACACTAATGTCTCATTTTCCAAAAATTTTTGAGCTTTTAGTTGCACAAACCCTGACCTATCTGTTTCGAAATGTCCTAATCACATAGCAACATGGATTTTTTGGTGGTCGTTCTGTAGAAACCAACTTGTCCGTGTATGAACGCGCTATTTCTGGTGCCTTGGAGAGGGGTGCTGTTGTTGACTCAATTTACACGGACTTCTCCAAGGCGTTCGACATGGTGAATCATGCACTCTTAATCGACAAACTCTCTGCTTATGGTATAGGTGGTGCAATGCTGGAATGGCTGTATTCTTATCTGGTGGGTCGGAAGCAGGTTGTGAGGATAGGGGCTGCTCGTTCAAAAGAGATTCTCCCATCTGCTGGAGCACCTCAGGGGGGACACCTTGCACCTTTACTTTTCGTTGTTTTTATTAATGATGTTGTTCTTTGCTTCTCGTACTGTGATATTCTGCTATATGCAGATGATCTAAAAATATTTAAAGAAATCCAAAGCGAAGATGATGTAGTGAAGGTGCGGGATGACCTACGGAGGTTTGAAGGTTGGTGTGATAATAACTGCCTAAAGTTAAACATAAAAAAATGCAAAACTCTGTAGCGAATGTTTACCATCTTCATAACTCAACTATAGATTCAGTGGATAGCATGCGTGATCTTTTTGACTCAAAACTATCATTTGTGGATCACATTACTCATTGCCGCAATAAAGCCTTGAAAATGTTGGGATTCATAAAGAGAAACACTAAAGACTTTCGCAATGTACTGGCGCTGAAGACTCTCTATGTTTCTTTAGTAAGATCTCATCTAGAGTTCAGCTGCATTGTGTGGTCTCCATATTATGCAGTGCATATAAATTCATTAGAACGAGTTCAGCATAAATTCTTAAGATATATGGGTTATAAGCTAAATATTCCTATGGATGTGCTTGTATATGATGACATTTTAAAAGTGCTTAATATCCAAACTTTGAGTACTAGACGTAAAATCTATGAGCAGCTCTTTATTTACAAACTTGTTAATAACGAAATTTATTCGCCTGAATTGCTAGCTTCAGTTTGTATAAATGTTCCTGTCAGAGACCTGAGAACAGTGAACACATTTAAACTTGAATTTCATAACACACTTTATGGTCAGCATAACGCAATAAATCGTGCAATGGCGGCAGCCAATCAAATTAGGCTAGATATTTTCAATACTAGTGTCAACCAAATAAAACAAAATCTGTGATCAGTTACCTACCTATAGAGTCAATATCAACCCTTATTTTTTAGTCTATACTTTCTACTTAGCCATCTTCAAGTTTTACTGTTGTATACTGTTGTTTGTTATGCGTATGCCTAGCTAGTCTATGTCATTTTGACCTCCATTTGTTTTAATGGTTTTAAGTTTGAGACTTTTTATTTTATTTTTTATTTAAGTTATAGTGTTAAGGAAACTGTTGAAACTCTTGTAATGGGCACTGTGCCCGTAAATAAATAAATAAATAAATACTTTTATGATTTAGTACACCCTTATGTATTATTATCTTTATTACTATTTTTATTTTTTTGTACTTACATGTTTATATGATTTATTGTTTTATTGTCATATTGTATTGTTTGACTTATTAGTTGCTTCTGTGTTTTATAATTTAATGACTTTTAATAAGGTTTCCCTTATTTGACTTACCTACTGTGGTGTTTATTGTTAATTGTTTGCTATGATTGGTAAATGTTTAAACAAACTTTTTTAAGTTATTTTCAACCAAAACATATATTCCAAAACGAGGTACACAAATCTGTTCAGAACCTAACCTATCTCTTCTGTGTCTGTCATTTGTCATTACAGTTACCATAGACTAGAAAATATAGTAGATCAGCTAAACACTACAATTCTCCCCTGGCACAATTAAAAACAATCCTAAATATAAAAGTATGACATTAATGAAAAAAAGTAAAAACAAACATATGATAAACATACTAAACAACATAGGCACTAAAAAAACAAATGAACATAACATTTCACTTTAAAATATCAATTTCTTACTCTATTACAAAATCTTCATAGCGGCTTGGCATTTTATAATCTCTTTTTGGTCTCTCATCAGGGTTCACCATATTATCAGGATTCGCCATATCTTCAAGATTCGCCATTGAGTCAAGAAATTCAGATGAGGATGTACCTTTTGTTTGGTCTTCATCTTCAGGGCTTCTGGACGTCTCTTCTTGGGAGCTTCTGCAGTTCTCTTCTGAGGAGCTTCTGGAGTTCTCTTCTGATGAGCTTGATTCAAAAATTAGCTCAATGTCGTTGTTTGAGTCATTAAACAAAGATGGTTTAAAGTATTTAGGTGAGTCGGCTTCTCTTGGTTCTTCAGAGTCGATTTCAGGGACCTCAACAGGATGATCTTCTCTCCGGCTGGTTTCACTTACTGGTGTTGGAGGGGATGGGAAAAGATATTGTAATGGAGGGAGAGGATCATTGGCAAATTTCCAATGAAAGCTGGTTTTCTGAGTTGGTACTATCTGAGTTTCATCTCTACATGAAACACTCTTTTCCTTCGAATCTTGGTTGTTCGAAGGGCTCAGGAATTTTTTAAAGAAAGATGAATTCCTAGTAATAACATATTCATTTCTCTTGGCTTTTATTGATGTACCCATAATTTGTACAATTGTTAAAGGTCTTGGGTCATAGGCAGGTGTCAAAATATTTATTTTTGTCTGTTTACCCAGAACTAAATCTCCTATTTGAAAGTTATGGGACTTAGTCTTCCTCTTCAGTTTCAATTTGTTCTTGAAATCCAGTTGCTTGATGTCTTCATATTCATTTGATTTGAGGTTTTTCAATGTGGGAAGAAAATTATTCATCTTCCTACCAAACACAATTTCAAATGGTGATTTTTCGGTTGTGGAGTGTGGTGTGCTCCTATAATTTATCAAAAACTCATGAATTTTTGAGTAAAAAATTCCATTTTCAATGTGAGAGCATAGTAATGATTTCTTCACAGTTTTCACAAACTTTTCAGCCATACCATTAGCTTCTGGCTATGCTGGTGTTATTCTTGTGTGTTTTATCCCATAGTTTTCTAGAAAACTAGCAAATTGGTGTCCATTAAATGGTGGTCCATTGTCAGACTTAATAGATTCTGAAAATCCCCAGGTAGCAAAAATTCTATCCAAAATTGGCTTCAGTGCTGTGAAGGAAGTGGAATTTACCATCTCTATTATGGGATATCTTGAAAATTCATCAACTGCTAAAAAGATGTATCTGTTTTGGTGAAAAGGTCCTGCAAAATCTATATCAATATGTTGAAAAGGATACTCTGGTAGTAGACTTGATTTTATTGGATCCCTGTGATTCACCTTAGTAACTGCTTGGCATGGTATGCAGGATTTTATGTATTTTTCAGTTAAAATGTCTAGATTTGGAATCCATATTTTTGTTCTTAACAATTGCTTGGTTTTAGTTATGCCTAAGTGTCCTTTATGAGCCATTTCTATTGCTCTTTCTTGTAAAGACATGGGTACAACAATTCTGTGGTCTCTCAGGATAACTTGATCACCATGAATAAATTCATCCTTAATTTTTGAATAAGGTGTTAGTTCTGGTAGCTTCCAATATTTTGATCATTGTTCGATATAGCCTCAATCAAAGTTTGAAGTGTTTTGTCTTTTTGGGTAGCGTCTTGGACCTCGGCTAGTGTTAAGGCTTTGGGTAGAGAATACTTGATACACAAATTGACATATTGTTCTACTTTATCTTGTTGGTCATATTGTTCACATGTGGTTGGCTCTGGATGTCTTGATAAATATTCAGATGGATTAGTGATGCCTTTTTGATGAACTACCTTGAAGTTATAAGGCTGGATTCTTAATAAAAGTCTTTCAACTCTTGCATTCAGAGCTGTTCTTGTGTTTTCTCTAATATCTTTACAATGGGTAAGTTGTCACAATGTAATATAAATGTGGAACCATAAAGATAATTGTGAAAATGTTGTATGGACCAAGTACAAGCAAGTGCTTCCTTTTCAAATTAACTGTATCTTTTTTGTACAACAGAAAGTGTGGTGCTAGCATAAGCAACAATGTGTATATTGCCTTTGACATCTTGGGCTAGTATTGATCCAATTCCAGTAGGGCTTCCATCAACATAAAGATGTGTTGTTTCCTTTATATCAAAATAAGCAAGATTTTTAGTATTGCTTAATTCTTGCTTCAGCATATTAAAAAGTTGCTCATGGTGTTCGGTCCAATGAAAAACTGCATCTTTGAGAGTGAACTGTCGCAATGGTTCTGCTTTTTCTGACAGTTTAGGTATAAACTTGCCCACATATCCGATCATTCCAAGAAAGGATCTGACTTCACCTGAGCTCTCAGGACTTTTGAGGTTTAAAATGATGCTCACCTTGTTCGGATGTGGATGGATTCCTTCGGAAGAAAAGACAAAGCCATAAAATTTTATTTTATTGGTACTATAGATACATTTATGCTTGTTGATTGTAAGATTGTTATCTTTTAGGGTTTGAAGAACTGTTCTCAAAGTGGTATCATGCTCGGGTTTGTTCTTGCCAAAAATCAAAATGTCATCACTGATGTTGATAACTCCCTGGATGTTCTGTAGCACTTTACTGATGGTGTTTTGGAAAATTTCTGCTGCCGAATTGATTCTAAAACTTAGCCTTTTATACCGGAACAATCCAATGTGTGTTGAGAATGTCGTTATGAATCTTGACTCTTCAGATAATGTTAATTGATGATACCCTTCTTTTAGGTCGATTTTGCTAAACATTGTTGATCCATTTAGTTGTGTTATGACTTCATCATCATGTTGGTGTAACATGTCGTTCCCTGATTATAGCTTTGCTGGCGTTCCTCATGTCCACACATATCCTGATTTGATCTGGATTACTTTGTTTAGGTACAATTACAATTATTGGTGAAACCCACGGTGTTGATCCTGTTGTCCTTTCCATTATGTCTTGCTTTTCCAGTCTTGGCAGTTCTGATTCAACTTTTTCTCTAATATGGAATGGTATTCTCCTATGTTTGTTCGCAATGGGTGGTATGTTTGGGTTAAGATGTAGTTTTATGGTGGTGTCAGCCAGTTTTCCTATGCCTCCAACTAGTTCAGGATAACATTTTTCAACCAAATCCTTGTCAATCATGTTGTTAACAAAATTGGCAAATGACACAATGTTCAAGTCTTTTGATGCCTGATAAGATAACAAAGATTCAGTGTTCCCTTTTACCACAATTAAATCTGATTGAATACTTTTATTGTTATGTTTCATGATTACTGGTAATCTTCCAATTATTTCAAGATTTATTGAGTGACCATAAGGATAAAGCTGCATTTACATTCAATTTGAAGTCAAATTCAAGCTGAAATTTGCCTGCTTGTCATATGGTGACAGCACGTAGCATTTACATTGGACAAAATTCGAAGTTGACTTTGTAGTGCACTTTGAATTTTGTTAAGCTGCTTGCCAAACGCAAGCAGAAAATAAATTTGTAGGTTAGATTATTTTTGTTTATCTTAATATTCTTAATGTTGTTTTGTTTAGGTTAGGTCTAATTTATCTATGGATTAGGTAAATTTCAATTTTGTGTTAGAATAAAGTAACATTTGTATCAAACAATTCGCACACATGTAAAATGGACTTTGAAGGGCCCCACTTTGATGAAAATGATTTTTTTGAAGGCACTGTAATTGAAAAAAAAAAACGATTTCAACGAGGAATTGTTCTTAAGAATTATTTGTAATTATCTTGCAATTTACAACACACAAAATAAAACATTCCATACGTATAATTACGTAACCTAAAAATTCGTTCAATGTAAATGACATATTTGCGAATTGCACTTTGACTTGGACTTCAAATTGAATGTAAATGCAGCTTAAATCTTGCTATCGTCAGCAATGAGTGGATCTTTAAAATTTTTGTAGTATGTTTGTTCAGAAATCAGATTAACAGATGTGCCTGTATCTATAATAAATACTAATTTTTGCTCATTAACATTTAAGGTGGTTTGTGGTAGAGTACTGCCGTTTGTGCCAATATTGAAGGAATAGTCAGAGTCACTGTTTTCTTCATGCCTTGAAGCATTGTTACTGGGTTGTTCTCTATACTGCTGATGATGCTGCGACTTGTACCTCTGCTTACCTCATCCTTGTGCTTGTTCAGATTGATTTCTATGCCTGCTGTCTCGTTTAGTCATACACACCTTAGAGAAATGTCCTTTTTTGTTGCAAATATTACAGGTTTCATTAAAAGCAGGACAGGTTTGCCTACCATTGACATGCCAGTCATTACCACAGTTTCGACAGGTTTGTTGCTCCAGCTGTTTGTATTTTTGTGTGTTTGGTTTAGAGCTGCTGCTATATGGCCTGTTCCTGTTTGGATTGTTGCTCCTGTTCGTGCCTAACCTTAACCTATTCCCATTCATTTCATTGCTTTCCATTTCGTGTACTTGTTTTTCAGTAATTTCGTAAACCTTGGCCTGTGCTAAAATTTGTTTGAGAGTGGGGCTACCTGTAAGTGCGTACCTCCTTAATTTTGACAAAATAGTCCCCTGTATGATTTGAGATTTTATTTCCCTATCTTTGTCAATAAATCCACAATTTAAACTTAATTTTAAAAACCCGACATAATATTCATCAATTGTTTCGTCACAGTTTTGCTTTGACTGACGAAAATTATAAATTTCAAATTCGGCATTAATTTGAGGTGAGAAATGAGCGTTTAATTTAAATTTTGCCAATTCATATTTTTGGGAATTACAATTGGGGTGTTGGTGGTAGGGTCAATTTGAGGTGGAGGATCGGGTAGCATCGTGTAGCCGTGGAGTAGCATCGTCTCTTTCCGGTCATCACTGGTGATGCCTGATGCAACCAGAAAGTTGCCAAATCTCTTTATCAACTTTTGCCATCGTACTCCAACATTTGTTTCATGAACGTTGAAACATTCCATGGCACCCAGCGTGTTTTCCATGTTTGCGGGTTCAAAATCACTTACTCCTCGCCAAAATGTGGTGTTTATTGTTTGCTATGATTGGTAAATATTTAAACAAACTCTGTTAAGTTATTTTCAACCAAAACGAGGTACAAATCTATTCAGAACCTATCCTATCTCTTCTGTATGTGTCATTTGTCATTACAGTTACCATAGACTAGAAAATATAGTAGATCAGCTAAACACTACACCTACATATTTTGTTTAGAGTAAAAAGCTTTGTAAGTGAGACCATGTATTTGTACAATAAAGCATAATTTGATTTGATTCTTAGGTTTCGCAATTCAAAGATATCGTTGTGGCTCAAGTAGACTGCGTAGCGAACGGAGAAATATGTGATTCTCAAAACGTCAGAGGTTATCCTACAATAAGACTGTACCCTTTGGGAAGCAAAGGCATGAGCTCTGTGGCGTAAGTATTTATATTTGGTCATACTTAGTAGAACCGCAGTAAAGTCATGGAAGTTGACGAAATTATCATTTTCATTTGCCTATGGGGGAATTGCAGGCACTTTTCATGTTCTAAAAATATATAAAATGTCGAGTGGATGGTGGATGAACTCTGTCATTTTAATACCAGAGTTACTACTTATTCATATAAGATATCTCAGCAGTGTTATGCTATTCTGTCAGGACAATATATATTTTTCTTCTAGTATATATAACGGTCAGCGGGACGCTATACATCTTAAGAGGTGGGTTATAAGTTTCCTACCCACTAAAGTGGAAGCTTTGACTGAACTTGAATTCAAGGAGCAAATTTTAACTAAAAAATACTTATTGCCATGGCTGGTAGACTTCTATGCGCCTTGGTGCGGACACTGCGTACATTTCGAACCGGAATTCAGGGCTGTAGCTCAGGTAAGCATAACCATGTTTTATGTATTTTTATAGGTGTTTAATTCTAGATGATTTTTCAATTGATGTTGTCTATATGTATGCTAAGAAACTCATTGATTGTCTTATGAAATACTTTGATGTTTGGTTTCTTTTTATTGTTACCGCTAATTTGGTGGTTTTCAGAGGTTAGACGGCAAAGTACGTGCAGCAAAAATAGACTGCGAAGCTCACAGGGTGTTCTGTGGACACCAGCACGTCACAGGTTATCCCACCATAAAGTTGTACTTATCGCCTGATAAACACATTACCATCGACAGTCAAGATTCCAACGAAATCATTAGGAGAGTCAAAAGTATTTTGGAAGAGCCCCAAGAGAAGAGTATGCATGACGAATTATAGTTCTTCTTGTTCGGTTATTGCATTTTTCACCTGCTTGTATCATGGCAGGATATTCGCCTGGGTTCTACTGTTGAGTTTTAGAATATTGCCGGGCATGCAATCTCAATAAATGAATTATTTTCGGGTATCTATACCTACTTAAGGCAAAATTTCCTTTACTTAAATTTTTTAAATCGAATATAATAATACTTAAATTTTTTTGGAATGTATTTGGAACGTTGCTTGTACCAGTGATGAATCTCAGTAGGAAAAGTTTAAATAATTATTTAATGTAAATAGGTAGGGCCTTCTTTAATTGCATTCAAGCTTGCAGTTATAATTCCTAACAAATTGCCAAATAGTAAATGTTATTAAATAAGTTAATCGTTGAATTTATGAAATAATGTAATATTTTTTTATAACTTTATACTTTTTTCACAAAACTAAAAATAAACGAATTTTTAATCCATACTAGAGACAAACCACATATTAAACATTCTCCTGCTCCCGGGTCATTTCATTTGAGATCTGAGGATTCGTTTCGATCAATCACTCGCTTCTAGCGAACAACGGTTATAAACCATAATGGTTTATTTACTATTTTAGATTGTCTAATATTTCACTTCACGTATTGCCCTTCGCTCGCTCCTGGTAAGCAACTACAGAAAAGTAACCCAAGGCTTGCCCAAAATCAGTTCTAATCCAGCAGAAAAGTTACTCGCTTTGTTGCATTTTTCAAATTTCATAAATTCTGTCACTTTTATGCATTCCTATTGGTTTAATTACGACCCCATACGAAAACTGTTGGAGTCCTGCCCACCCAATTGTCATTATGGTTTATAACTGTTGCTCGCTAGAGTCTAATCTAGTGATCAGGACCCTTATTCTTCCCTGCCTGGGAAGGGAATGTTTCCGGGAACCTGGAACGTTCCCAGGGAAGCTACTCACTTTTACTCCCGGAAATGTAAAACTCATGAGGCCTGTTCATTTGGTCTGCTCTCACTACTCTTAAGCGGCTTGGAACAGGTGATCGATGTTGGGATGGAGCACTGTGCTCGAGATCAGTTAGATCATGCTCTACTTGCAACTAGTTTGGAGGTGGAGTAGTTAGAGCAAAAGCAGAAAGATGACAGGTAATCAACAAAAACCGCGGAATATAAAATAATAATATGACCCCACTTTTTAAATTTTGAAAGGCTGAAAGGCACCGTGGTCTTTCTTGACAAAAATATCCCTATATATAAAATGTCCTATCCACGTGCTGTCTTAACAAAAAACGCGTTCATTTGGGGTAGCAAGCTAGAAAGTCGTCCGAGCAGGAAATATCTGCTTGGAGTGCAGCTATGACATTTCATGTTCTGCTCCAAGCTGATTTCTTTGATTTTCCGAGCAGGTTGAGTAAAGCGAAATGAACAGGCCTCTCTATATTTTTGAACGCTCGGGAGTGCAGGGGAGAAAGCATCAAAGAATCAAAGCAATAACCTCAGACAAAGAAAGAAGATTGTCTATGGCCGTGCACAGTGTTGCCGGATATGCTAGTGTCAATGAACGTACCAAAATGTGTTTTGAGGTTCGTGAATCGAGATAAAAGAAGAAGACATGATTTAAATGTGTAAACTGCGGGGGTGCACACCGTTCTATCGACGAGGAATGTCCTGTGTTTGTCTACAAACTTAATATGTTGCAAACCACCTCAACAGCTAAACCCAAGCAGACGTTTCGCCCTGCACCACCCCCAGCGAAACCTGCCTGGAGAGACCCTAGGACAACACAACAAGTAGCAGACGGCCCACGGGGCCAAGGCCTAAGCAATGGCCACCGTGAAGAAGATTACAAAAGGCAGTTCCCCCCGCTACGACGAGGACAGGACCCCCAAAATGTCAATTCAAATAATACTGTACAGGTTAGTGGTACTGCTCGCGACCCAAATGTAAATAATGTAAATACTGTAAATAATAACAATATCTCTAATATGATGGCTAATTTAAGCAATGTGGTTAACAAGATTAACTCACTCGTTAACCTAGAACAATTATTTCTAGCTTTAGAACATTATTCAAACATGTTAGAAGCATGCAGAGGGAACAAGGCAGAGATCATTCAGGCATCTCTGCGCTTCTTCTCTTATGAGTATGACACATTTAATGTGTAAATGCTCTATATTGCATGCTGGAATTGTAACGGCATCAGGTCTAAAATGGGCGAGTTTCGAAATTTCATGTATTCGTCCAATCTCCAGGTCGTTTTTCTTACTGAGACAAGACTAACACCGAACTTCACACTGAAAGTTAAAAACTACAACATAGAGAGATTTGATAGGCCCGATGGAATCGGAGGAGGCGTGGCCTGTCTCATACATAGGTCGCTCTGCTATAAAAGGATACGAAATCTTATAACTGCAATAGAACATGTTTGTATCGAAACAGAGAGCGGCCTACGTATCTGCGGCGGTTACGCGCCTCCGGATCTCCGCCTCACGGAACGCGACTTTTTTGTACTGCTCCCGCAGAATAAAGTAACTTTGCTTATTGGTGACTTTAACGCTACACACGCCGACTGGGGTGGAGTAACCAACGCCAAGGGTAGATTACTCAAAAGAGTAATCGACAACGACCTGGAGATGTCCTATCACAGAACTCCAAATCCCACCTTTCTACGTTCTGACTCGTTCCTGGACATCGCTATAACCCGTGGTGCAATAAGAACCACTCAGCTGAAAGAGCTTAACGCTTTAAACTCGGACCACCTTCCAGTCAAGATTGGCCTGTACCACAGGGTCCCCCCGACGAGCGACACCGTCGTTTCGTACAGGAGTGTTGACTGGAGGATGTGCCGAGCCAGGCTGAATGAGTTAACTGTTGTTCCCGGGCAACTGGAGACTGTTCAGGAATTAGAAAACGAAGTCAGTACTCTTACAACAAACATCCAGCGCATCCGTGATGCAATATGTCCCAAGGTTAACTTACAACCCCGGACTGAATCCCTTCCCGAATATATCCTGGATCTCATCTCCTTTAGAAACCGTTTTCGACGAAGATGGCAAAGAAACAGGACTAGAGCGGGATCCGCGTGCATCAACGCGCTGACGGAGGAAATCAAGGTATTGATACGGGAGCACAGGAATCAAACTTGGCTAAACTATGTCAACAGTGTAAGCAGGGAAGAAGGCTCGCTATGGAAGCTCGTCAAACGAGTCCGCGGAGGTAACGCACAAATGCCTGAGATAAGGCATCGTGGCCTAGACATCTTCGATGATCTAGGAAAAGCGGAAGCCTTCGCGGACTATCTGGAGGGCGTCTATAGCGAGGCACCGGACACCCTGCCTGAACAACAACAGTACACTGATACTATCTCTACCTTCTGCAATTCCAAATACCCAATTCCTCCGTCAGTGCTTGATAAGCTAAAAACTACCCCGGCGGAAATCCGCAAAGCTCTTTGTCGTCTTCCGAGAAACAAAGCACCCGGCCCGGATTCTATTCCGAATATAGTCCTTAAAAATTTACCCAAGAAAACACTTGTCCAATATATGCATGTAATTAACGCGATCATCCGGTTGCAACAGTTCCCTAAACCATGGAAGGTAGCGTGCATAGTACATTTCCCTAAACCAGGCAAAGACCTGACTCTCCCCTCGTCTTACAGGCCAATATCTCTCCTGAATACCCTCGGTAAGGTGGCCGAGCGGATCATCTTATCGAGGCTAAGCAGGGTTATTGAAGAACGGAAGATACTTCCGCCTGAACAATTTGGCTTCCGGGGCCAACACGGCACAGTCATGTTGGCCGCGAAAATTGCCTCGGACACTTATAAGGGCTTCAATAACAGGCAGTCGACCGCCCTATTGTTGCTAGATATTGAGAAAGCGTTCGACAAGGTGTGGCACGCGGGGCTCCTGTACAAATTACTGGCAAAGTACAGTATGCCTCTGTACTGGACCGCCCTTATCGCGTCATACCTTGCCGGACGCTCTTTCTCAACCCGCATCGGCAAACATACCTCGGTCAGTAGGAGACTACGCGCCGGGGTGCCACAGGGTACCGTACTATCGCCGCTACTCTTCAATCTTTTTATAGCAGATATCGCGTCTTATCCCGAAACCCATTTTGCCTTATTTGCAGACGACACTGCAATATACTCCCTAGACTCCCAAGCCGAGGTGGCGAAATCTAACTTAGCTGAACACTTAAATATTCTTATTCCCTATTACAAGCTCTGGAAAATTAATCTTAACACCGCAAAAACAGAGTTGATTCTCATGTCTAGAAAACGTAAGGATATTAACATGACTCCCCTCGTCGTAGATAACATTGCTATCACCCCAAAACCGAAAATAAAATATTTGGGAATAACCTTTGACAATAAATTGAATTTTAGTCACCACATGCATGCAATCACGGCAAAAAATGCCATGATAAACAAGGGATTGGGAGTGCTGATAGGGGCCAGATCCTATTTGAGCCCCTTCAACAAACTTATTCTCTATAAATCTATAGTAAGACCAGCCCTAATGTACGGCGCGCCCGTATGGTGCTCTGCGGCTAAACTGTATAAAAAAAGGTTACAAGTCATCCAGAACCACTACCTGCGGGCGGCGTTCTCTCTCACCCTGTATGATCGGGTTAGAGTCGAATACCTACACGCGTGGGCAAACATTGATTATGTCGACGAATATATCGATAGTCTCGCGTGTAGGTTTTTCGAAAACCAGGTAAAGGGATCGCCGCTCACAGCCGAAATCGCTAACACCAGGTATAGCCCAGAGCACCCCTTGACACACGGCACTATCTATAGGGAAATTACCCTCTTCTACCGTCAGTTAATGCCCCCCTAGGCACCAATCCCCTCAGAACAAGTTAAAATATTAATTAACATCGAAAATCTAACTTCTAAACTTTCAAAAGTCATAAAAAGTTGCTTTTAAAAATAATTATAAAAATCCCAAGTATCAGGAGCACAGGAACAAGCCACATAACATAGTGGCTCTAGCGACCTGCTCTTGATTGGCCAAGCTCACCGTGTTCGGACACGGGGGCGGGGCTTGTCAAAGGACCTGTACCTAACATAAATACCTTCAGCATTTCAAGCAGCTTACTTGATTTCACGCCACCGAAGCATCCGTGACTCCGCAACCGGACCGCGCGACTCGACTCATTCAACCTGCTACCGTTATAATCCTACTTGAATAGACATCATGTCTTCATCTTTTATTAGATTTACCTTGTGGTGTGCTTTTGTTGTATATAGTGTATATAGTTAGCGTTAATATTATGACGCCCTGCTCAAAGAGAGCAGTTAAAGCATGGTTTTTCATGAGTTTTTCCATGCATAAACTTACATTAATAACACACCTAGCAGCATTAAGATCTAAACAAGAGCTTACGCAATAATACAAATTTAGCGTCTTTGAAGGGTTCGCCCATGGAAAGATCAAACTTATAGCAGTATCACATTCCTAGGTTAGATAGTTAGGCTACCAACACCCCCAAGGGTGCCACCACTGCTGGCTGGAACGTTGACGAGACAACGCAAAAGCGAAACAGCAGGATGTTAGATTTAAGCAGGCTATTAAACTTAGAAGTGTCAATCTAACATAGCAATTCTGAATAAAAATTATTAAGTAAGTAACATGATTTAAACCTTAGGTTAGGTAAGAGTAAGGATACGGCGCATGACATTAAGCCACCGTACTGAAATTGAAGCCTTTTCAGAGGGGCGGCCATTATTTATGTGGCAAACACATTCATTGTGGCGGTGCTATTTTGTGAGTTTTTGAACAAAGAGAGATAAAAACTAAGATTCATAATGGTAAATTGTTCGGCATATGGTTGCAAGAGTCGAAGTGAGAAGAAGGAGCCTGGAATTTCATTTCACAGGTAATTGTTGTCTGCTGACCTTATAGTCTATTTGCATATTTCTTGTTTTAATAATAATGCATAATGTACACATTGTGTTACCTCTGAGTATATCATGGTAGGGATGTTTATTTAATTATCGAGAGTAATTTGATACCCGATCTTGGATATTTTCAGTCATCAAATAATCAGTAAAGCCATAAATCTTTTTCAAGGATAGTCATTCAACAGAGGCGTAGGTAATATATTTTTCATACTCTACCTATAAAATGGCTATATTATTTTACGACTGAAAATTACTTTCTTATTAATTATTATTTATTACTTATAATTTCAATTAATTTATTGAAGTTACCCAGTAATTTATGTGGCAGCTGGTAACAGGCTTTTTCCCATGTTATATATCCTCTTCTTTCCTTGTCTAAGATTTAAAAAAAATTTATCCTCACATTAAAGTTTTTTTTTTGAATTATTCAAGAATTTTGCAGGCAATTGAACGGCGGTAAGTAATATATTTTTTGTTCAGCGGGATTAAGGGGAATAGATTTTTTTTTAGTTTTCTAATTTTTTGAGAGTGACGAATGCGCAGGCGACAGTCGGGTTAGTCTTGCCTAGTTGCGCCCGAGTATAAAGACTCGGGTTGCGCCCCCGGAGGGTCATGCATGATGTGAAATATTAGACATTCTAAAATAGTAAACAAAAATAAACGCTCTCAGTGCCGCCCAATTGTCAGCATGGTTTATAACTTGGACTCTTAGACAAGGAAATCTAAGGTTTCTAATTTATAACCCCTGATCGCTAGAGGCGAGGCAATGCACCTAGACTAAGGTGGCGTTGTTTGATGGTGCCTAAATATAGCGCAAATGTTAAATCCTATCCTAAATCGTTTACGTTGGTGGCTGCACAATGGTAAAAAAAATGGTTGTACGCATGGCCCTCCGCTCGCTCCGGGGGCGCAACCTAGCAAAACGCACCCAAGCATGTCCAAAATCAAGAAAAAAATGCATTTGCACTTTTAACATTTGGGCTGCAGTTGTGGCCCATCGCTCGCTTCGCTCGCTCCAGGCCTCAACCGAACATCACTAACAAACCATGCACAAAATCAAGAAAACAAAACCGTTTTACAAACATAACCTTAAAAAAGGTATTGCATATTGCATGGAATTGGGATGGTAGCCGGGCCGCCGTAACAAAAACTCAGCATTCAACCACTGAGCCACCTCTCTCACGGGAAACAGTTGGCTGGACCATAAACACAACTATTTCTCAGAAATGTGTTTATGAGGCGGATATTTACAGAAAAAAGATCTGCGCGATGAAGATATTTTATTCTTAACCATCTATCCGAGTTCTTTTTCCCAACGAGTCTTGGGCCTGCGCACATCAGAATGTTTACATTTGTAATCGGTAATTTTTTTCACTTCACGCATGGCCCTCCGCTCGCTTGGCTTGCTCCAGAGCACAACCCACGGCGTGGCCAAAATCAGCAAAAAAAAAACGTTTTGCAAACATAACCTTTAAAAAAAGCATGTCTTGCCACTGCACTCGAACCCTGGCCGCCGTATCAGCAACACGGCATATGACCCCTGAGCCATGCGACCCACGGAAACAACGCCACCTATCCTACAGGTGGCGCTGACTGAAAGCAGTTCACTGGATCATAAGGACATCTATTTGTCAGAAATATGTTTACACAAGCCCGGGACTCGGGTAGATGGTTAAGAATGATATATATATGCTTGCCGTGATAATGATGAAATTATTTTAAAATACAAGAATTCCGCTTTTTTGAATAATATTGGCATTGTCTGCCTGGGTTAAGGTGTTCAACAACACCGTTGCCACATCTTCGTCCAAGTTTTGACGTAGCAGCACCCCTGATACTACGTCGCAAGGTCAACCCTAAGGCCAAACAGAAAAGTGAAGAAGAAAGTTGTCATTTCCATTTTGTTTTTTGTTTCTCCGGTTTGTCATCTGTCAGAAACCAAGTTAGGAGTTTTGTTTGTGCCGTGTGCGTATCAAATCAAATTCACTTAAAAAAAAATACGAAATTAACAGGTATTAGATGGCTCAACGTTTTCCCGGGCCTGGTCCCAGTCCAGGACCTGGTGGACCTCCTCCTCAACGTTATCAACAGCCCCAAAACCCAGGGATGAGACAGTATAGTCAACAGACTTTTCCGGTAAGTTCGAACCTAATATCTATTATCGAAAGTTGCATTTCTAAACGGTCAGCTATTGATTGTTAATTTGTTTTATCCGACTAAGAAAGTTTCTCCGAGTAGCAGATTAATGCAACTTGTTTGCTGGGTACACGCAACTATATTTAAGACACCTTTTATTGACCTTACAGCAGATGCAATAAACTTTATATCTAAAAAATGTGTTAATAGGAATAGGAAGTCTTAAAAACTTCGACTCTACTAACAATGCATCTTAGATTGCAATGTTTTTGCCTATAAACTCATTCAAACAATGGATGTATTGCAACAACTTTTGCTTGCAATATTGTTGCATATTTGTCTTAGTTCAGTAAGATTCTTGTCTTTCACTTGACTCTGTGTGTACTGTATAAACAGCTATGTTTGCATTAATAGGATGTCCTTCCTACCATGCCCCCCTGTCTGTCAAACTTATTTTGAAAGTTTTATCACCGCTGTATTTGAAAAGTATGCCACCTGTTGTCATTCCCATGTTAAACCCACTTTCCAACTCTTCATATAGTTTGTTGAAGTATTTCATATCACATAAAACACTGTACATTCAATTGTACATTAAAGACATGAAACAAAGAGCATCTACTATATAGGTCACCCAGCCGTTGTTGACCCTCGAAATGCATGCAATTGCATGCATTTCGAGGGTCAACAACGGTTGGGCGAACTATACCTATACAGTACAATTTAAATGAATTTTGGTATTTTCCCTCAAGCAGCGGGCTAGTTATAACAACCCACCAGCTGCTATGAACACTAGTGGGGGTACCATGATTCAAAGACCTTCGGGCACCTCATATTCTCCCATGCGAGGCCAAATGCAAAATCAGTCTGGAGGAAAAAGGCCAGCTGATAATAGAGCTGCAATACAACAAAAAAGGTAATGTCCATCTTTGCAATCTACTTAATTGAAAACTGTAATATAATCGGCTTTTAGTGATTATGGTCATAGTACTAGCAAAAAGAAGAAGAAGCTTGCGGACAAAATCCTTCCTCAAAAAGTTCGCGATTTGGTTCCCGAGAGCCAAGCATACATGGACCTTCTTGCCTTTGAGAGGAAGCTTGATGCTACTATAATGCGCAAGCGTCTGGATATACAAGAGGCCTTGAAGAGACCTATGAAGCAGAAACGTAAACTTCGGATTTTTATTTCAAATACTTTCTACCCTGCGAAGGAACCTTGTCCTGATGGTCCAGATGGACCAGGACAAGAAGGGTAAGAATTTTAATGTAGATAGATTCATGTCCTTGGCTATAGCTATATTATTTTCATAGATCAGTGGCTTCTTGGGAACTCAGAGTAGAGGGCAGGCTTTTGGACGACTCAAAAAATGATCCTAACAAAGTGAAGAGGAAGTTTTCCTCTTTCTTCAAGTCCCTTGTTATTGAATTGGACAAGGAACTCTACGGTCCTGATAATCATTTGGTTGAATGGCATCGCACACTTACGACGCAGGAAACTGATGGTTTCCAGGTGAGAAATAGCATTTTATAATCATTACAATTCCTGTTTATGTGTCTATGCTTTAGGTTAAAAGACCTGGAGACAAAAATGTAAGGTGTACGATTCTGCTGCTATTGGATTACCAGCCGTTGCAATTCAAGCTTGACCCTAGACTGGCCAGGCTTCTTGGGGTGCACACACAGACTCGTCCTGTGATTATTTCTGCTTTATGGCAGTACATAAAAACCCATAAGTATGTATCTTTTTATCTTAATACTGAACAGAAGTAGAGTAAGTGCGGTTTTTCCTATTTTAGACTTCAAGATTCGCACGAACGCGAATATATCGTATGCGACAAGTACCTGGAACAGATCTTCAACTGCTCGAAAATGAAGTTTGCAGAAATACCGCAGAGGCTGAATCCGTTGTTGCATCCTCCAGATCCGATCGTGATAAATCACGTTATCTCGGTGGAAGGCGGAGCCGAGAGCAAACAGACGGCTTGTTATGACATTGATGTAGAGGTAAGCTTATATATTCGTTGTAGAAACTCTGAGTGCGAAGCATATATTCAAGATCGTCTTCCAGTATATTATGTATTTTGATAATTCTAAGGGCCACGCCACAACTGTGTCACTTAGTTGACAGTTTATGCTCATATTTGCATTTCCATATAAAAGTGAACTAATTCATGTGGCTGGCATTATAAATGTGTTGTTTTAGGTTGATGATACCTTGAAGGCTCAGATGAATAATTTTCTGCTGAGTACGGCCAGTCAACAAGAAATCCAGGGCCTAGACTCTAAGATCCATGAAACAGTGGATACCATAAACCAGTTGAAGACTAACAGGGAGTTCTTCCTTAGTTTCGCTAAAGATCCTCAGCAATTTATTCATAAGTGGATTGTTTCACAAACTAGAGACCTGAAGGTGAATATTTTATTGATTTGTCAATTATTTATGAAAAAAAGCCGAATTATCAGCAAAATTGCTTGTCTCAATCTTTTTATAGCTCTTTGGAATTATAAACTCTGTAGTTTTTTATGTACCAGCCAGGATCATCTTTAAGTCACGATAACATCAGGATTCTGTTGAATATTATTGTTTAAGTGTACTAATTTTGTATTATTATTTATTTGATATTCAAATTTATGAACTGCTGTTCCAGACAATGACTGACGTAGTCGGTAATCCTGAAGAAGAGCGAAGGTCAGATTTCTTTTATCAGCCCTGGGCCCAAGAAGCTGTTTGTCGTTATTTCTACACGAAAGTTCAACAGAAGCGCGCCGAATTGGAACAAGCTTTAGGCATCCGTAACAATTAGATTTATGTTATAATTTAAGGTTTGGTATTTTTAAGTTGGAACCAGAAGTGATGTCCCTTTGCTTGTTTGTAGCAGGTGACAATGGGATTATTAACCAGGCTGTTGCTTCTTTATTTTAGGGCGGTGCATCATAAACAGAATTTAAACTCACTTTGCACTCTGTGCACCTTCCTAATAAGGGAATGATGAATATCCTGTTCCAAAAATTTTTTATTTGTCATGACTTGATTTATTGAAAACATTTGTAATAATTGGCTTTGACATTTTATTGTCCTCGTAATATCAGGAAATTCAACCTTAGTGTTAATGCCAATTCATTTCGATGTTTAGTGGCTCTATTCAATAACACTAGCAGTGCTTTTTATGATTATTAGTGAAAAGAAAATAAGAGTTTTTCACGAATGAATACTTGTGTTTGTATTATTCCTTCCGTATTTTGCCCATTATTATTGATTTATCTCTCAACGAGCAATTGCCCAATTAAAATAGAAGGTAAAAATACAAAATACGAGTTTTAAAACCGAACCTTACGCAAAAAAGAGAAAATTGTTGAAACAATGATAGAAAAATAGCATGTAGCAATTACCCATACCATCCATATCACAAAATAAGTCAATCAAAGCAAACAAATGGCAAAAAAAGCATCAATTTTAACAATTAAATAGAACTGAAGAAATAGCTATCACATCAAATATTACATGACTTAAGTTGATTCGCAAACCTAGCTGATCTAGATGGATAAGAATTATATCCATAGTTAGTACGATGGGCGCAATTTGGAAGGCCTGAATTAGCCTTGTTTGCCTAGAAGGTACATAGCTCAGGACTCAAATGCAACAGATCGTAAAACAAGGTGAGATCCTTGTGAATACAGCTGATCTAAATGGCAATCATATTAAGTGAACTTTCAATGCTAGAGTAATTGATATCCATAACCCTATGGTGTTGCTTGAAAGATACAAACTTAAGAATTTGTGTTGAACTCTTTCGATAGTCTGAATGTGAGGGGACCAGACACATGAGCAGTAATCTAAATGGGATCTCACCAAAGAACAGAACAATAATTTAATGGACTGGATATTAAGAAAATCTTTAGCCCAGGGCTTGACAAAGCCCAGCATCGGAAGGGATCTCGAGACTGCCATAGATATATGGGGAATAAAAGATAAGTTTGAATCAATGATAATGTCCAGATCTTTAATTTGAAATACAGATTCCAAAGGGGTATTTCTATTACGGCTGAAAACCATCAAATGGCACTTGCTGACCAAGTTCCATCCCATTAATTACACACCAGTGTCTCACACGATCTAAATCAGCCTGTAAACTCAGGTAATCATCGTTATTCCTGATCCTCGTATATAATTTTAAATCATTTGCAAACGTTAGAAAAAGTGCAAAGACAAAACAAGAGGCAATATCATTCACATAACAAGAAGAGGGCCACGGCGCATACCCTAGGGTACACCAGAATGGCACTTTAATCTCCTTAGATTGGAAGCCCAGAATGCGTACTATTTGTATTCTCTCTGTAAGGTACGGTGACAACCATTCCAAAAGCTCGCCCTGAATTCCCAGACTTTGCAACTTATCAATTAAGACCTTATGGTTTACCCGGTCAAAGGCCTTTGTAAAATCAGTATACACTGCATGAACGGTATAACCTTCTTTCAAGGATTTGAAAAGAAAATCCGTAAATGTTAAAAGTGGAGCGGTGAGAAAGAAATCCAAATTGTTGGTCAATAAAACAACCCTGCAATAGCTGCCATATGATCATATACAAGGCACTCGAACACATTTGGAATACAATTAAGCAGGCTGATGGGCCGATAATTACTAACCTCAGAGTGATCCCCCAGATTTCAATATAGCCTTTTGGGAATGTCCCACTTATTAATGAAAGATTAAAAATGTGGAAAACGGGTCTAGAAAACAGAAAGCTACAATGTTTAACTAGGGATGGCGAAAGACCATCAGCAGGTCCCTTGTTTATATTTAGTTTTGATAACTTTCCATAGATATATGAGATAGGTATGCAAAATCGTGACAGGTTGATGTCTCCAGAAGGCAACTCAGTAGGTATCATGTTTAATGTCAAATTCGACAATCTCCATGCCAGAGGCAAGCCACAATTGCTCTTTTTACAGTTGAGAAATTTCCAGAAACTTTTTACATTTAATCCTAAGGGATGGTTCAGTTAGAGCAACATATAATTATCAAGATTATGGTTTTTAAGTGCTTACAGCGAGCTCGCAATTCAGAAAACTCAGTATATAGTCACCAAGCAATTGAGTTCTATGGTATTTTGTATGCGCTCTCTTTTTATCAATTATCATTTGTTTCAATTCTGGAGACCAGCTGGGAAACTTCCTTCCTGAATATTCAAGGAAGAAACACATCAATTGTCAGGTAAGTAATGTCATAAAAAATCATCGGGAGTCCTCCCCATAGGCAAATCATCCCAATCAAACTGTGACAGAGCTTAACACGTAACACCTCGTGCACATACATTGGGAGAAAATCTCTATAAAAACCGTCACCAGTCAGTCCAGAATTCTCAAAACAAGATTCACATTGCAAATGACAGTGGTGGATGGTGAACATCCTCGGGCAGTAGGGCTTCCTCTGCTGCAAATATCTCAACTCCAGTATCTCGCACAAAAACTAGATGGAGCAAGTTGTGGTTATTTAATTCAATTCAATTAAAAAATGCTTTATTGTCTTGAACAAACTTCATTATGACAAAGCTGAAAAAAAAAAAGGTTAAAAGAAACCTAGTCTAGTCATTAAAACCTACTGTCAATCAGTGCAAACAACCTAATCAATATGTAAGTATTTACAGACCATTCTTACACAATAATTACTAATTTAAAATATCAAAAGCATAAAATGTTTACAGACAAGATAACATAATAACACAGTGTCAAAAACCAAACAGTACAATTACAATACATCTTTCAAGAACTCATCCACACCGTAGTAAGCTCTCGCACACAGTAGCTTCTTAACTGTTTTCTTAAATTTCGTTAGATTAGGCTCCTGTCCAATCCCTTGGGGCAGATGGTTATACAGTTTCTTGCTATTAAATATTAGAGAGTTTTTAATTTTAGAGGATGTGGGTATTGGAAGTGAAATTTTGTGTGGGTCCCTTAGCCCATATACATGGTTAGTTACCAATTGAGGCTTGTGTTTTTTATTAATCAAGCATATCGTTTCCAAAATAAACAAAGAGGGCAAAGTCAGAATTCCATGTTCCAAAAATAAAGGTCTACAAGACTCACGGACTCTAGCCTTAAACATATATATAACAGCTCTCTTCTGCAGAACGAACACACTCTGAAATAATTGCCCCGAGCATTAGCCCCAGAAACAAATTCGGTACCGCATGAGATTAGGGCAAAGTAAGAGCATCTGACTGTATAGTAGGGTTAAATTTGTCAAAGATTGATCTGATGGCGTTACAATTTGAAGCCAACCCTGATTTTAGAGAAATAATATGGCACTCAAATTTAAGCCGGCCATCAATGCTCAGTCCCAAGAACCTGTTTTCAGTAACGTTTTTCAGCAAATCTCCCCAAGTTCAACTTCCAAACGACTTAAAACTAGTTTTCGATATATTTAAAGAAAGCCTATTGGCGTCACACCAAGTCTTAATCTTTTTTAAGTCGCTATTAACAGTATCCTTTAACCTATTGGTATCCCCATCAGGCCACAATGTTGTGGCGTCATCTGGTAACAGATGATTAACAGGTTACCCTGCGTCTCAAGATCTGCAAAATCCTTTATGCACAATAAAAACAGAATGGAACCCAGAGCAGATATTCCAACCCTTGAAGATCCGAAACACAGGCACCAAAAGAAACATTCTGTCTCCGATCCGACAGATATGATCCGAACCAATCATGTGTCCTACCCCTGAATCCATAGAGGGCAAGCTTATGCAGCAGTATCCTATGATTCACACAATCAAAAGCTTTTAATAAATCACAGAAGACTGACGTAGCCACCCCCTTTCATTAAGACTTATACACAAACTCTCCCCGCCTGGATGTCAAATCTGTTCAAACCTCAACACTCCGTGCCTACCCAGAAACCCTACAACTCGCTTTTTGACCAATCTTTCCACAATTTTTGATAAAGTGAGTAAGAGAGCAATGGGTTTATAGTTTGCTGCCTGGTCCTGATCACCACCTTTAAATTGGGGAATAACTGCAATTGCAATAAATATATAGGAATACCATAAAGGCTGCCAAAATCTCTCACTATAATAACAGACTCTCTAAAGCAAAAAATATGCAAAAGGAAAGTTGGGACATAATAGCTTCCGTAATTTTAAGCCATCTCACAATGGTCCTAGTATTGATCCAGAACACCACAATAAGTTTTATTCTAATGTAGCAAATCTTTCTATTCCCAACTCTATCTAAGGTTATAAAGAAAATAATCTGGAGCTACCTTCAGTCCTTCAACCTAAGCAATTTGCGTTTCAAACATCGAAAGGAACCCATGCCATTTACAGTTTCCTTGAGAGTGTTTATTTTGGATTGAATCAGGGTGGTACCTGTGCGGCGATGTTCTGTGATCTGGCCAAGGCATTTGATTGTGTGGATCACAGAATATTGCTTCCGGGGTGTGGCTCATTCCTGGTTTGGATCTTATCTTGAGGGGCGTTGCCACACTGTGGTGAGCTCAGAAGATAGGTCTTTTATCTTGGGAGTTGACTGCGGAGTTCCGCAGGGCTCTGTTTTAGTCCTATCCTGTTCTTGTTCGGAACCTCAATTTAACTCTACCTATCCCAAGGACTACTTTACTTAAGAAAAAATCTCATTTATGAGGGTCGTAAATTATACAATCACATGCCAAGCATCCTGAAATCAATACAGACTCTAAAATCCTTTCGGTTTTTACTTACTAGCATACTACAATTTGGAGTTCTACTGGGACACGTCATGAGGTATTCTTAAATTTTCCGGTAATGAATCTTTTGTTGGTGTACATTTGGCTTTCTTTCTGGTTATATGTATTTTGGACTTATTTACATGAGAAATGTTTTGTCGATAAAAATTTGTAAAATTTTTTGGACTAATAAAGTAAATAAAGTATTTTTGAATTTATAACTAAAATGTCATATTGTGAATACGACACGAATAAAGAAGCTGGAGCTTCGTGCGTAGGCCTCATATGTTCTAAAACCAAACTGATGAACTGGCTCCAGATTTTAAATTGGAAGGTGTTTTTAATTTTTTTTTATATTAATTTAGGTGTCCCATACTTCATTTCATTTCTTCTTCTTTCTCCCAGTTCGCTTTTCAGAGTGTTAACCTCTACCCTTTGGTTCATTGGTTAAATCAGGCTCAAGAAACACTTTTGAGCTTCTGTCAAGCTCACGCTTATTCCTCAATATGAAACGGACCATCTCAGAAGACTCAAGAGTCCATCTAAGTGATTTGATGCCCATTTTTTAACTGAACTAATAATATTTCTAGAAGAGCCCGCTAGGCCCGAGAGAATGTCTTTCATCTCAGAGACATATTCAACTCCACTCTTCTGGGGCAAATTAAAAACCATCAGGTTACAAGACCTCTTCTGTCTCTCAGACACCTCATACATTACCTACACCTACAATCATCATTTTTGATTGAAGGTGATGTGGAAGATTTTATGATGTCGAGGTCCTCCTTAGTGTCATTAAGCGAGGTCAAAACGCTAGTTCTCATGCTCTTAACTTGCTATACATTTTTGTTTTGTTGATGTTCATTTTTAGCCCATATCGTTCACTTTGTTCATTAGCTGTTGTAGACCCTTTATACTATCTGCAAATATGACGGTATCATCTGCATAGCGGATATTATTTAGTAGCTCACCGTTTACAAGAATTCCATTCTCATCGTTTTCCAGAGCTTCTCTAAATATCTCTTCTGAATACAGATTGAATATCAGAGGGGAGATGATACACCTTTGTCGTACAGTCGTACGCAGAATGTTAACTGCCTTTGTTGTTTCATCTCCAGCGATTATTTTTATGTTGGCTGTCTGGTTCCAGTACAAGTTTTGTATAATTCTGAGATCTTTATTTATTTATAAATAAAACAGAAAGCGGTAAAACCAATGAGTCTGTTTACAATAAAACAATAGTAAAATTCAGTTCAAGTTTGTCGAATTGCATTTTTCTATGATGCATAATGTACCAACACACCACCAATGTTTTCCATTTTTGAGTCAAGACGGTTCTTAAAAGTGTTGTTGTTCGGTGTACTCACTATTTCTTCAGTCAGGGAGTTCCACTTATATACACTATCCTGTTACTTAAGAATTTTTTTTTTGGTAGTTTGCTTGCCCTTTGTTTATTAAGTTTTTTGGAGTGACCTCGAAGATTCTGAAAATGGTTTAAGGAGAAGATTTTGTGGATGTTCCCGTTGTAGTGGTTATTCAATATTTTGAATGTTTCAATTAGGACCCTTTTCGCTCTTCTCTCTTCCAATGATGTTAACCCTAATTACTTCATCCTGGCTTCATATCCGGTGTTGTGGAATTTCTTTGGAATCTTAGTAAATCTTCTTTGTACCCCTTCCAACAAGTTTATGTCTTTGATAAAATATGGATTCCAAACTGTGTGTGCATACTCAATCTTTGGTCTTATGTATGTCTTATACAGCTGAAGAATCATTTGTGGACTAGTATTATTGAATGCTACTCTAGCCAAATACGCGAAAGAATTTGTCTTTTTCACAATAGAAGCAATGTGTTTGTCTCATTTCAGATCATTTGATATTATAATGCCTAGATCATGTTGCAACACACACCCATCCAGAATTGGTTTCTTAGATCTTCTGGACTTATAGATAACACTAGACATTTGTCAGAATTTAGCTTCATCTGCCAATTTTTGGACCATGTCTCAATTGTTGCTAGATCGTCTTTCAGGTCAGAATATTAGCTCGATGCATCGCAATATAACTTGGTGTCATCTGCAAAGAATGATATATTGGGTCTTAATTTCTTTACCCAGGTCACTAACATACAACAAGAATAAGAGTGATCCCAGCACAGATCCCTGTGGTACTCCACTAATCACGTCCCGAAAGAAAGAGCATTCTCCATTTACTCTCACTGTAAAGGTCCTGCTTCGTATAAAGTTGCCTATCCATTTGTGTAGACATCCCCTTATTTCAAAGTGCTTCAATTTCTACAGGAGCTTTTTAAAAGGTACCTTGTCAAAGGCTGTCTCGTAGTCTAGGTAGGTCTGTTGGTATATTTTTATAATAGTTTGCAGTCCAATCATTCAAACATCGAAGCATATTAGTTATTGTTGATTTCTTTTTGTGGAAGCCATCCCTGGTTGTCCGGCAAGATTTCATTTATAATTGAAAACTCTGCCAGTTCCTTCACTATAATATTTTCCATCAGTTTACTGACTGAACTTGTTGAGCTCACTGGCCTGTAGTTTTCAGGTTTAAATCTGTCCCCCTTCTTATAGATCGGTGTAAAAATGGCGTTTATATTTGAATTTACTTCCTTTAAGGTTTGATGAACCTTATTTTTATCCTTCTCCATTCTATCCTCCCTGGTAGAGTATTCTGAAACTTCCAACATACCAAAGAGGAGCACATTTTGTGCCCTTATTTCTCGTTCTTGCAGTTCATACAGTGTTGGTTCAAGGTTCGAATTGGTCCCAATTGGTTTAGCTATGCCTTTATTTTCCAGGTTTTTGATGTCCCGTTTGAGGGCATCCAATGATGGTTGAAAATCTGTAGTTTGCTGATTGGATTTCTGTTTTAACTAGTTTTCCCGTTCCTTGAATTCTTGAGTAAGTGATTGTGTCTTTTGTTCGAAAGTTTTGGCCACATCTGCATAACTAGTTACTGCCGCTTTCATGGCATCTTTCAATTCTCCAAAATCCTTCTTAATATCTTCCATATCATGTTTTAAAATTGGTACTTGCTTAATGGAATCTTTACAATCTTCACAGAAGAAGAGTAATGTCCTTGTTGTCATTATGAAGGCCCTTATTTCTGTAGCACTGGTATTGGAGCAATTTTTGCAAATGATTTTTCTGCAGCAGTCACAAGGATATCCAAATATATCAGTTTTTGATTCCTTCATAACACAGTTCATTTTACACTTAAAGCAAACATTTGCCATATTTGCTGATTTATTTGCAGTATGCTTTGTAAATAATTAAATCGTCAGGAAAAACCGGCCGATAGAAGTGGCAACAATGTTTCTATTTCGATTGTATACAAGGGAACCATAACGCGGTATTTGTGAGAAATAGTTTAGAATTCTTGTGTTTTAGGAAGAAACTGTGTTTCCATTTATGCATTGCACTTTCAACAAGACGTCGAACCACTTTTCGCGATTTATTTTCCTGAAAATCACGATAAATTTCGACTTTGTTTATGCTAGAAAATCGACAACAACAGGTGATGTTACCGGTTCGCGCACTTCAAAAACTAGTATTAAGCAATTGGGAAACACTGATGAGAGACATATAATAATGCATGCGCAAGTAATAAAGGACAAAGCTAAGATATGACAAAAAAAGTGTTGTTTTTCGACTGTTTATTAGAATATAATTTCCATGAGTTAAATAAATAAATTGCATCATTGACATATAAGCATTCCCTAAAAAATATATATTACTACACGTACTTTAGCCACTGTAAAAAATTAAATCGAAATGTCGCTCACAATATAAATGTGGCCTACAAAAATCCATAGTTTGAAAAATTACTGACATAATTGTGCACCAGAAATAGTTATTTATATACAGAGTGCATCATCGCAAGGGAACTGCCAAATCAATTTGATCGAAAATATGTATTTTTACTTCCTGATGGCAACCATTTCAATGCTTGGCTGTTCTTACCTCCAGAGATGAGGTAAAAGAGATTGAATTTGTTAAACCCTGTATTTCAATGAGGTTTCAAATGATTCAAAATTTATATTTCGGGGTCCGATGATGACCAACAGGAAGTCAAAAACTTATGGAAATTCATTTTAAATTTCAATGAGGGCTCTTTGATCTGGCAGATGTGGTAAACAGTTTAAAAAATAACCGATGCACTGGGTATAACAAAAATAAAAGAAAAAAATCGTTAAAGGGCAAGGGAAGAAGGAACATAATCACAAATAAAATGCAAATTTGAAAACTTTATTGCTAACAAGGTTATTTTCCATGGAACGAAAGGCATTGAGACCTAGCAACAAAATTTCCAACGTATCACACTAGTTTCCTACAATTGCACGGTACAGATCGGTGCTAGGAAAATTAGTTATTTTTTTTAGTTATTAAGTTTTTTTGTAGAGTAGCTCTCGCGACTTGCACCAGTCAAGCCAGCACTCTATTTTTAAATAAAATTATATTTAAATAACGTATCCTAAAAAAATTGATAAAAGCAATTACACCAAAACAATCTTTATAATACAAAATAAAAAACGTTGCTATGAATATACAGAACAATCATCATCATCACCGAATGGGAATAATAATAATAATAATTTAAGGAATACGGTTATCTCTTGTGTACAATACTCGAGGGGAAAAATTGGATTTTATATATAAAAAAAATTCCCTATAATTTCGCTAAAAAATATAGTCGGTACAAAATATAAGAAGTGCAGCTTAGTGTAAAGGTTTCCTATGATTTAAGGCTTCCATCTCAACTTTAAGTCAAATTCTATAAAATTGAGTTAATTAATAAACCCATTCTCACATCTTGTACCTCTAAGATCTTATGCTGGGAACCCGACTGCCCTACATTTTTTGGAAATTGTTACGTTGATGGATAAAGAAGGCAATTTCGAATATATATATAGCCAAACGAGGTTTATAAAAAAATTATACAAAAAGGACATCAGAGACACAACGAGAGAGGCTTTGCCGTAAAACAAAAAAATGCCAGCCAGATTTGCCCTCAAGATTTGACTGCTTTATTTTCTCAACGCAAAAATGATTTAATTAAAGAAAAACCTACCTTGGAGCAGAGTCGATCCTCTGAATCGTCTGGAGCGGTTGTCCCGGAGGCCATCCGAAATTTTTACACGAAAGCCAAGGTCGAAAAGAGATTTTTAAATGTATGTTAGGATTTCTTCTAGTGCCTAGGGTGGGACAACTGAATGCTAAGCAATCCAGCAACAAATTTTCATTAAGAATAAAGTGTAAACAAACATCTGTTACTCTTTGGATTGGAAGGTCAACAAAGAGGCATTGTTACAAAGTCTAGAAATTTTCTCTCTTGCTTACTGCTTGGAATTGGTTGAGCTTATTTGTGATACATGTGTTGCTATTTTAAGGAGCATAAAAATCTGCTATTTGGTTTTCATTGCAACAGATGTAATCGCATTTCCTGCAAGTCTTGTAGTGAAATATCGACTCAAGAAATTCGCTGCGATCTGGCCCAAAAAAAGATGGTTTTAGTCTGATGTAAGGAGTGCTTAGAGAATCATGCCAACAAAGCAAGTCAAGAGCAAGATCCTAAAGGCCTGGATCGGGTCTCAATTGATACTGTGCAATCCATCGTGTGGGAGTCACTTGGTCAAGTTTGAGAAAAAATTGGGAGAGAAACTAGAATCTGTAACACTGAACATTACCGCTACCACAACTACCATAAATACGCCAAGCGTGACTGTTTCATCACCCATGCAGGGTATTATTGAGCCTGTTAAACCACTTAAATCTGTGGAGGCACCTAACCTTAAAAGGTTAGAGGAAGTAATGACCAGATATTTGGTCTCGAGACAGCTGAAGAACGATCCTTGGAAATCTCAAGCCTGAAACAACTGTTGAGCAAATGGAGTTGCACTTGAGGAGCTTTACAATAAATGTCTTGGCTTGTGAGAAACTCGATAACACACAAAAGAGTTATTCAGTAAGCTTTAAGATTGCAGGATCACCGGAATCATCAAATACTGTTCTGAATTCCAACTACTGGTCAGTCAATATTGACTTGAAGCCCTTCAGATTTAATCATTATCAGAGGAGATATTAAAATAACGGATTTAATGGTGACAGAGCAAATTTTCCGAGGCGCCAATGGAACAACAGGAGATATTAAGTTTACATCAGATCACCCAGAGAATCGAGCAGGAGGCAGGAGTAGAGACAAATGACATAGTTGGTCCCCATTATTTAAACGTGAAGAAAGGATTACCTTTTGGCTTAATATGTGTAAACGTTCAAGGAATCTCCAATAAAATTAACAATATTCAATTACTTGTAATTGAACAGAAATCCATAGTAATATGTATAACAGAGCACTGGTGTAAGGATTCCCAACAGCTTTGTGTGGAGGCCAGTTGAACCCCAAGAGATTATAGGGGTGATCCAGTGTGCCAAAAGTAAAAATAGCTGTGGCCTGGATAGTATCCATATTAGAGTTTTAAAGGCAATAAAGCATGAAGTATCTATCCCACTTTCATTTCTAGCCACTTTAATGTATGGAAAAGAATGTTTTCCCTCTCTCCTTAATGCAAGAAGAGTAACTCCAATATTTAAAAAGCAAAATCCTCTTAATATTGGGAATTATAGACCTGTCACTGTGTTAAGGGCAATCTCAAAAATCTCTGAAAGGATTGTGTATAACAGGATGATGGAGTTTGTGAATCAGTATGGCGTCCTGAGCAGGGCACAACATGGCTTCCTGCCGAGGAGGTCGACGGAGAGTGCAGCTACAGGGTTGCTTGAACAAGTTTATTGTAAGCTCGATGATGGAGAGCTGGTGGCTGGTCTCTTCTTTGACTTGTCCCGAGCTTTTGACACACTTGAGGTTGATTTTGTGTTGAGTAAGTTGTATGCCAGTGGTTTCCGGGGGCCAATTTTGAATTTGCTGGAGTGTTACCTGACAAACCGTAGGTTTTGTGTCGAGATGGGGGCCGAACTTTCTGATTTTTTTGATGTCGACATGGGAGTTTTTCAGGGGTTTGTGCTGGGACCTATGCTTTTTTTGGTCTTTATAAATGATGTTGTTGACTTTGTTAACCTTGGTTTCAGCTCAAGACACCTGAGGAGCTGAAATCTAGAATTAGTAATGTTTGTGCTCTGTTTGACAGATGGTGTTCAGAGAACAATTTGGTGCTGAATGCTGATAAACATGCATTTCCGGTCAAGACCAAGTGTTCCTGCAGTCATTGTTGATCATCTGTCCTGTGTCACCAATACAAGATCTCTTGGAGTCTGTCTGGATGATACCTTCTCCTGGAGGGTACATGTGGACTTTGTGTTGAGGACAGTATCTGCAGGCTGTTTTGCGATATCTCGGTTAAAAAATAAGTTGGACATTGTGAAGCTCCTAAATGTTTATTATGCCCTGGTGTATAGTCGTCTCACTTACAATGTCATTTTTTTTGGGGGAATTGTACTGATGGGGGAAGGGTTTTTGTTGCTCAGATCTGATGATCTCTGTTTGGATTGAAGTTCATGGAAACCTGCAAACCTTATTTCAAGGCTAAAAGTATAATGGCATTTTCATTTTTAGAACTCTCTTGTTTACTAAAACTAACTTAGCTCAGTACCCACAGTGCAATGATTACCACAATTATGACAGCCGCCATGGTGACTTGCTTTCGCTTGAAGTACATTGCCGGAGTGGGTTTGAACAGTCTCCCTTTTACATGGACAAGCGTTTGTATAATGCACTCCCTAGAAATGTCAGAGATTTGCCATATAGCAAACTCAAGCCCGCTATTAAACGTATGCTACTACACTCGGTCTTTTATTCCATTTCTGAATATTTTAATGATTCCTCATGCTTTGATTCACAGCTGTAATTTGAGTTTGTCTGTGTAGGTGTTTATATTGTTTGTGTCTATATTTATGTAATTGAAATTGAATGTTTTGAATGCTTCTGTCATAATTTTTAATATTATTTAGGTAGGTAGTTTTAGCATTCTATTATTAATTTCTATTTTATCTGGTATTTTGACGTGTACATCCATTTTTTCTGTGTAATGGCTTAGTGCAAATAAAGAAAACACCAATACTTTTCATCTTTTTTGTGATCTGAGTAAGGTCTTTGACTGTGTCACCCAAAATCCCAAACATTAACAGGTGAATGAAAATAGCCTCGGCCTGATCTTATTTATTTGGGAAACCGTTATCAGACTGAGTGAATGGGCAGGGTGTCGTCTCATGTAGCCATGCTGATAATGGTGGTGGGTTCCACAGGGATCGACCCTATTTCTTATATATTAAGCAACTTCTACTCCAAGATTCAGTGAAAAAGTATGTGCTGTTTGCGGATGACATCACGGTTGATGTCGCGGTTGAGGCACGGCCGTAGGTCGGACAAAGGACCTATTAAATACCGAAAAGACTCAGAAGATGATGTTCACTTTAAGAGGTGCCGAGAGCATGAATAACAATGCAAATAGTGTAAAGTTCTGGACTCTAAGCTCTGTTTATGCCGTCCGATACTTTATGAACATTTTTCCGATCTCCAGGAAACGGGATTTCAAAGTCCGGAGAGAGCGTCGAAATTCAAGATGCGAGCTTTTGAAAAGAATGGTAAAACTTGACTCAATTTTGATGAATTTGACGTAAAATAATAGAACCGCCTTAAAACCCTAAATATTAAGGATTACCATCTAGAGCTTTTAGTACCATTTACTCACAAACCAATAATCGTATTAAACAATTACATAATTTTCATGTTTGCCACTTTGTCAGCCCTCATTAACGTGGCATAAAAAAATCAAAGAGCATTGCTAGACGTTTATTAATGTTCCTATGCAAACTTTAATTTTTGCTTCACCTTTAACTTAGGGTACTCCAAAAGTATATATTATTAACTTCACAAAATGAAGAGTAAAAAGCGATAGAAAAAATAATAGCAATAATAAGGGACTGACAAAATTAATTACTTAACTTTAAGCGATACTCCTGAACAATTAAAGCAATACTTCCGTTTAAAACGCCGTGATTTTCCCGAAATAGCTAACAATTAATACTTAACGCTTTAGTCTAAGGCGTCTGTCAAATCTGACGCGGCCTCTTCCTTTTCCCAAAAAAAATCTCGATTTCGGAAAATATCTCTTTGATCGAATGTTTATGTAGAATTTCTCCAAATTACAAATTATTCGTTTTGAAAAGCCAATAATTCAATCTTCCTAATGTTTATTTTTTTTTCTGGGAGAATATTTTAACATAACCCAAACAACAGTTTTATAGCTTCAAGACTACAAAAGATAATTCAGTTCATTGGCATTACTTGTGGTTTTCTATATGCTTCAAATCGAACTAGTAACATAAATTTCCTATTTTATAGCTCGAGCTGAGCTATCTCAGGAAAAAAATAACATAACTGGCCTTAAAAGGAATCTACATAAACAACCACTACTTCTTTTACCTAAGTACATGCCCTCCGAGACCTAGCCGAACTTGACAGACACGTTTCGCATCAATCAAAAATAGACAGAGTCACGATGTACTAGTATTTTGGTAAATATATTTTTTTAATAATAATTATTATCGTTAGTGATCTGGATTAAGTGCACCTTATTCCTAAATGTAACTAAGCCTTGTAAGCACATTAACTGGGGAACGCCCCCTTCAATCGATAAATAGGGAAAAGTATCAGCAATATTTTTGGTATTATTACGGGTAGGTTAATTTTCTGGTTTGTCCCGGGCATTGGGCTGGAGGGATCACCCTGTGTTGGTGTGGTGGGCCGCTGCACATAAATGCTTAATCTGCAATGGACAATAATATATATTATTAGGTATGGATTTTGCATGATATCCAACCGATGAGAAACATACATATTATGCTTTATTGAATGAGTGGGGAAAATGAGTGAGGGAAATGGAAAAGGCGAAAAGGGAAGTAATGTCAACATTACGTGTAGGGTTGTAAATAAATAACAGTATAATTTCAACATATTCAAAAATGCTAATGGAAAACTTGGGGAAAACTGTATAGATCCTAACAGTGAGCACATTACCTTAAAAAAAAAAAGATTGTTTAATCTGTACTAATGGCAATAATTCTATTATTAACCTAGCATGGGTTCCAAGATACTCACGCATACCTAAGCTTATATTGTCTTAAACTTGAAGATCAAAATCAAGAAAGAACACCCGCTGGAGGTACAGTCAAATCCAAATGTGTCTTCCTTACCACAAGATGGTTTAAGGTTTTTCCTTTTATTAATGGTAGGCATATATCCAGTATCATCGGAATTGAGAACATGTCACTATTTGACAAAATATGTATAAGAATTCACCAACCAGAGATTGTGGTCAGATTGAAAGTCTCAGTCACATTTTTTTAAAGTAAAATAAATAAAATATCTAATCTTGATTTACAGGAGAGTTTTATGAGTGAAGAAATCAATTTTCAAATATTGTTAGGATAATTATAACATTTCTTAATTATAATAATTTGAACTATAACACAGGAGATACTTCAGGATACATTTACTCTATTTTATAAATAAGACTACATACACAGTCTTAATGACATGCATCATTGTGCACAGAATCTATCTCAGTTTTCATTAAAGAGGAAATAGTAATACAAATTAAATTAAAGATTTTTTTTCAGATGATTTAGTCTGTATAATCGTCAGCCCCCATTCCTGTCCAAGGCATACTTCCCTGTGTATAGATCTTATGTGCCCAAGATCCAAAGTTTGTTTTCCTTTGTACTGTAAGCAGAGCAAGTTTGTTCACAACATTACCTGAGGTTCGAGTCCATTAATCAGTGTTTGAGATATGACTTAGAGTCAGACCAAAATTCGGACACCAATAGAATCAGCTGGCAAATTGCGCAAGTGCAGCATTAAGCCACTAAAGAAAGAAAGAAAGAAAGAACGATTTTCTATTACAAAATCCATAGTTACTTCTATGATATTGTATCTAAACAAATTGAAGAACTTCGCTGCACTGAAGGTCAGGCATTAAATACTAAACCAACCAGCGTTATTAGAATTCGATATTAGTAAGCTAGTGGTGGCTGATGGGATGCCTCTCTGACCTAATTTTGATCCGGTTCCTCCTGCACCTTACACATTTGCTAAACCAGCTGAAAATTAAGTAGCAGGCACTTCTTCCCTAATGGACATAAGCGCCAGCTGAAAATTGGGCCTTATTCAACAAGTTACAATGATTCAAAGTCATGGAAGTCTATATCATTTCCCTAGTTACCATTCAAACCCATAACTGTGTACCTCTTCGACGGCTCCGTACTCGAATCCGGTTAAAAGCCAAAACTGGAATCCTCACTCCGAGGAAGCGATTGAGACATCGAGGAATCTACAAGAAGTGAGTTCCTTTCTCAACAACTATTGCCAACTGAGCTGATTCGATCTAGCAGCTCCTGAATTCGGAGAAAATGACCGTGAATTGTACGTTATTCCTAACATTTCCTGTTTTACGACCCCCTCCAGGGCTCTAATGTAGTAGTACTATATTATATCAACGGGATGCTAGTTAATTGAATAATAAAATTTTAAAAAAAAATCTGTATTTTTTTTTACCTTTGCCTCCCACAATTATTGACCTGCGCTTTTGCGCATCGTCTACTCCGCCCTGCGGCCTGATCGCCACTCCGCCCCCGGCGGCGCCCGCGATCACCGCGTGGTGCTGCCCCGATCTGATTGGCTTCGCGATGGTGGCCGCGGGTCCGCGACGCGCCAAGTTCTTTTGACGCACCGCCTCCTTAATGCGGTCCACCTCGTATTGGTACCTATGGAAAAAGAAACAAACTAATTAGTATCCTAAGATAAACATATATATGGACATAATCTTAGACCTTAGGGAATCTATGTATGCCAGCACTATTGTTAAAACAAGGCTCATAGATATTTCAAGAGGTTTAATCCTACAACGACCACACCTCTGTATAGACTGTCAATAAAAATCCTGAAAAAACGCTAAAATTTTAGCATTAGATCTTTGACAAACAGTCTCGCGAAACTATATCTGTAACAGCTTGAACTGAGACTATTCAAAGTAGTACCCTGTTCTACGGCGTACATCAAGTTACATCCATTAAAATTCCAATAGTTATGGAGAAATGACTCGAGCCAACAGATGGCCTTTTCGTTTTTATTAATTCCGTTGCATAACAAATGTATTTAAACATAAATTCCAATAATAGGTTTCAAGAATAAGAGAACAGAGGCCAGAGGTGGGGGCACGGCAATGTTGGTAAAAAATACTGTAAGGTTTGAGTAGATGCAAGGCGAATCGAAAAACATTTTGAATTTTTCGTATGTCAGTCTATTTTAAGTAATGTAACATATGTATTTGTATGTATTTATAGGTCACTAACTGGAGACATGGATTTGTTTCTTTCAACACTAACAGAACTTCTAGATAAAATTTATTGCCCTAAAAAACACTTAATACTTAATGAAAATCATCTAACTTTTACTTATTTTCAATCTATGGTCTGACCTCACATGTAAATGGTGTGACTAGAGTGGGCACTGCTTCTCGTACACAGATTGACAACGTTTTTAGTACCTTAAAGGAAGAAGACCTACGCTATTTACGTGACTTATGTTTCAGATCAACTAATTCCCAAGCGGTTTGCAGCCACTACAAGAATGAAAGAGGGGCCTACCGTGGGTTTCTTTCTCAATATCGTACTGGTAGAAATGAGAGTATGATTTGTAATTCTAGGAATAAAGTAAAAACAGCATGGAACATTTTTAATAAAGAGACCAATAAAAAGGGAACACGTTCGGATATAACTTTAAAGCTTAACAATAAAAAAATTGAGGACCCCCCACACTATTGCTGAATTATTCAGTAAAAAATTTGATATTCTTCTAGGGCCTCAACATAATGTCAATCAAATAAAAAACCATAATAATTTTCCAACACTGTTTTTGACTCCCGTGGATAGCGGTGAGGTTTTTAGATGATAAATCTACCAAGCACATTTTCCGCAGGTCTTGATGAAGTTCCAATTATTGTCTTGAAGCATATAGCACCTTGGATATGCCAACCTCTAACAGATATAATAAATCAGTGTTTTTTCATGGGAATTTTTCCCTCATAGCTGAAGACAGCAAAAGTGGTACAGATTCATAAAGCTTGATTTGGGAAATTACCACCCGTGTCGTTGCTGCCCTCAGTGTCCAAGGTCTTTGAGAGAGCGGTTTACAATAGACTTGTGCATTTCATAGAGCAACATAGCATCTTTGCCGATCAGCAATACGGTTTCAGACCAAAGAGATCCACGCAGTTGGCAATCTACAAGGTCATTTCTTGCATTGTCGAAAATATTGATAAAAATAAGAAGGTTTCTGAGTTGTTTTTTGATCTTTCAAAGGCCTTTGACACTATTGACCATCAGCAATTGTTCCAAAGGCTACGGAGTTATGGTATAAAGGAAAAATGTGCTTCCTTAATAGATTCTTATCTCTCAAATAGAAATCAACGTGTGTGTATAACAAACAATGGTAAGGAGTACATCTCTCAAGCTACACAGGTCAAGCAGGGAGCGCCCCCCGGGCTCCATTCTGGGGCCTGTTCTCTTTTTACTATATGTAAACACTTTGAGTGAAGAACTTGTGACTGGTCTGGTTTGGCAGTAAGCCGATGACACATCTGTGATGCTGTCTGAGCTTGACTTGTCTGACCTTTCAGAGAACTGCTGTGGTGGCTAACCAAATGCAGAAATGGTGCGAGGGAGGCTGTCTTCGGCTGAACACGGACAAAACAAAACTTGTCTGCTTCAAATGGCTATTAGAAAAGTTAAAAGGGAATAGAGCAATAGGACCTGATGGACATCCGGGTTACATAATAATGGGATGTGGTGAATTTTTACTAAAACCGCTGACACATGTATTCGATATTAGTTTGAATATGTCAGTCTTGAAAAAGAAGTAAAGTAATTCCGGTGTTTAAGGGTGGGATTAGGCAAAATATTGAAAATTATAGGCCAATCTCCATAAGCAGTGCCGTATCAAAAGTTTTTGAAATTGTATTATTCAATAGGATATATAATGAGGTAAAGCATCATATTTTCATTCAACAACATGGCTTTCTTTCAATGAAATCAACTTTAACAAACCTCACAACATTTGTACAGTACATACATGAAGCTTTGAACAGGAAGTATCAAGTTGATGTTATCTATACAGATATGGAGAAGGCTTTTGATAAAGTATAATTGTTCAGTCACTTAAACATATGAGCTTAACAGATAACCTTGTAAACTTGATATTGTCATACTTGTGTATGTTGAGGTAAGGGGTGCAAAATCTAAGATTTATAGTAGTACGTCAGGAGTTCCCCAAGGTTCAAACTTAGGACCTTTGCTATTCATAATCTCTATAAATGGTATGTGTGATGTAGTTAGGCACTCAGGAACACTGCTTTTTGCTGATGACTTGAAGATTAATTCAACTGGTCATGACTGTGATTGTCTGCAGGAAGACCTTAATTGTGTGTGTAAAACTAATGGCTTCAGTCTGAATGCTGGTAAATGTACATCTATGACTTTTTCACTAAAGAATTATGCAGTAGTTCATGACTATAGAATTAATAACAATGTTCTGCAAATAGCTAATATGCATAAGGACCTGGGAATTTTATTAGACAGTTCCCTAAATTTTAATGAACATATACCACACATGATTAATAATGCATACAAAACAATGGGGTTTATCATCAGATCCATTAAGCAATTTAATGTTGAATTGTGTCTTAAGTTCTTTGATAGTCTGGTTTTGCCTAGATTGGAGTATGGTGGTGTCATCTGGTCGGAAATATGGATAAAGTCTATTGAAAGGGAGCAACGTAAGTTTTTGAAGTATATGTTTTACAAGAAATTTGGCTTTTATCCACCCCAAGGTTACAACCATTTACAGTTATTGGGAATATTTAATAGATTGACCCTAGAGAATCGCAGAATTAAGGCATGTCTTGCATATTTGTTTAGACTTTTGAAGAATAACGTCAACAGTACTGAGATTTTAGCTCAACTTCCATTTTCAAATAATAAAATTAATGCAAGAAATAAAAACACATTCTATATCAAAGTTCCAAGAACTAACTTATACAAAAAGTCACCACTCTATCGAATGTGCAGTTATTTTAATAAGTATGCAGGTGTCTTAGATCTGGATACCACCAGCTTGAAAAGTTTTGGGATGAATGTTGAACAGAAACTGTTTCTGGCTCAGTCTCAGGATTAGAAACGAGTATAGAATTTAGTCACAGCATATGCTGTAATCTAGATATAATTTTAATTCATTATGTTATTAGATATTAGGTCATACGAAATGTATCTGTAAATGGCTTAGGCTTTTGATACTGTGATTAATAAATAAATAAATAAATAAATAAAAATAAATTAACAAACAACAAAATATAACCAATTCCCTTTATGTGCGTTTGAATGGCAGGTCAGTTCCAGTTGTGGAGGGTGTGAATTTTTTAGGTGTTTATCTTGACCCAACCCTCAGTCGGACTATACACCTTCAAAAGTTACAATCCAAACTAAATAGTAATTGTGCTTTAATTCGTAGACTCAGAGAAATTTTATCAATAAATTCAATACGACAGTTTTGCTATGCCAGTGTACATTCTATCATTAATTATAGCATCTTGTTTTGGGGGAAGTCACGGTGGGCACTCGATGTGTTTAAAGCACAAAACCGTATTGTCCGCTGCATCCTAGAGAATCTTGTAGATGACATTTTTCTCGATTGAGGTTCATGACTGTGCCTTCATTGTATTTTTTGTCTCTTGTCATGTTTGTGAAGAGATTCCCAGAAGCCTTTCAACAAAACCATGGTAATTATTCAGAGAGTATGTCGGTTGTTACCAGGGGTAGGGACCACCTTAGCATACCCACTCACTCATCAGCATTTTTCAAGAGGGGTTCCCATTACATGTGTGTCAAGGCCTTTACTTTATTGCCTCATCGGCTAAGGGCAATAGAAGATCTAGAAAGATTTAAGAAGGAGACTACAGTTTTTTTTGTTGGAAAAGTGCCTGAACTCATTTAACTTTGAAACTGAAGTCTAGTGTCCTTTCATTTTAACTATGTCCTATAATTACAATTGAATGGGTACATGCAGAAAGAGCACTTGTAATTTTTCGGCCATTTGCATCTTTTAACAAAAATTGAGGTCTTTTACGTCAACGAATTGAAATTCGTAAAAAGGGTACATGTCAGAGTTTGCTACATGATAAAACCAATATGATATTTACACGACGTTATGCATAAAGCGAACATGTCACCGACAAACATTTGTTCGATACTATTCTCCTATGGTATACCACCAATTGTGGTAGACCAAAGATCAAGAAGAAGACGAGGGAAACCTTGAAACATGTTTCTTTGCTTTTCAGTTATAAATAAAATAATATTTGAATTATTAAATTTGTTTTTGTTTTGCATAAAGGGCACATGTCACTTTTTAAAAAATGATCTGTACATGTTAAAAATACATCTAGAAACCTAATTATACAATAAAAATATTAGTAGTTATCTTTTGCAATAAATCAAGTAAGTTAAAATGAATAATTAAAGGTTGCTATGTCAAAACACAGTTTTTTTCATTTCCCAAAAATGTGTTTTTTTTACATGTGCTCTTTCTGCATATATCAATTCAATTACAAAGTATTTATATTTTAATTTAAATTATAAGGATAGCCCCAACTATTTGTGTGGTGATATTATGTGAAATGTTTTCATTCTGTTCATTGTTTTGAATAGAGTGCTTTTAAGTATTTTTGTTTTTAAGCAGCGCAACTTGCCTAGTTTTTAAAACACTTAGAACTCTATAATTGGGACTCTATCAGTCATATTATTTACAGTTGGTGACGTTGCTGTGTCTTTGAGTGATATTTTGCTGGCAATAAAGAAATTCAATTATTTATTTTTTAAAAATAAGAGACAAAATCATGGCGGCGCTAAAGTAGTTCAAATGAACCGTTCAATATGTTAACGCCACGCTCGTCCAATTCCAACCTAAACAAATAAATGATTCTGTGACATAGACTAACCTCCTTCTATCTCTCATAGCTCCCTCCTTGGCGTCCCTGAGCGCCATTTCGAGCGCCTTGACTCTCTCCATGGTCGCCCTTAGTCTTTTTTCGAGTTTGGGCAACTCGCAGCGCAAATCGGCGTTGTCTCGCACAAGCTGCTTGTGCACTTTGGTAAGCTGATCCAGATTGTTCTCCAGGAAGGAGATCTTCTGTTTCTGGGCCAGGGAGCCGCCGTCCTCCTCGTTGTCTTCGTTCGACACGTTCTTCTTCATACGGGCCTAGTAAAATAGATGCAAATTGAGTCAACAAATAAGTTTAATTTTTTAACTAGAATATGGAGGGCTAAATTTGCTGACAATATAACCAAAACTAAGTTGGTCAAATGCATATATTGGACAATATCATTGATATTACCAGATTTTAAAAAGATACTCAACTGTAACTAGGTAATTAGTAAATTTCTCGTTATGTTTGAAGAGAGTGATTAAGCTAATAGATACGATTTAAATCAAATGTTCTCACCTGCAAATCCTGCACAAACAGTTTTCGCAAGTTATGCAGCGTCTGCAGCTCTTTGGCGACGGTGTCCTCCAGGCCCTTGAGATCCTTGCGTGCCTGTTCGCGGCGATCGTTCGTGGCTCTAAGAGAATGAGAGGATGCTGATGAGCGGTCGGTTCGCCACTCCACCCGGCGGGCGGCGAACTGACGTGCGGGAGCGTAGCCACACCACACGGCAGAAAAATAAAGTTTGGTTAGGAGGGGGGGAATGTTTTTTGTCAGTGGCATTGTTTGCATTTTTGGGACGCGTTCCATTCCAAGCTATGCGGTTTAGTTTCGTTACTATCAAGTACGAACAATAGTTATTGCTACTTGCTTCATAGCTGATTTATATGAGATGAGATTGCATACTTGTATAGCAAGTAGCAAGTCATACATATTGACCTTTGGTTATGTGTGTGTTGACTGTTTGTTTACAAAAATTTTTGAATTGAGTTAAATCGGCTTCCATCCGCGTCAGATTGGAACTATTGTGTGTTTTAAATAACAACAAAATATAGAAAAGTATTTTTGTGAAAAAACAAATAAAACTGTGAAAATTAGTTTGTGAGGTTGGGATGTCACAGGATTGCTATAACTGCTCAAAAATATGTGTGTTGAGGGAGGAAAAAGGAAAGCTGTTTGGCTTTCCATGTGATTTTTGCAAGAGGACCATATGCAGCGAATGTACTGGTGCAATGGCCGGAGAAATAAGTTATTCCTAGCCCTTCTAGAGCTACACTTTATCTCTGCCCTGGCTGTAAACAAACCATAAATAAGCTCCCAGAAATCCAAGAAATAGTGCAAAAGTCACAAGTGGAACTAAAAAAAATAAACAGCAGGGGGAGGAAACAGCTAAAAATCTGGCAAAATTAAAAAATGAGGTCTCTTTAAAAAAAACGAAGGAAAGGAGGAAAAATTAAAATGAGGTTTTAAAGGAAGATATAGCAGATATAAGAAAAGAAATGAGTCAGGTTGAGAAAAAAAATCCTGCGGTGAGCTATGCTGATGCCTTAAAAAATCTGGAAAACATCAAAATGCCAGTAGAAAGTGGAGTTGAGATGGGAATAGAGCCAACTTTATTTGAGATGAGGGAAAGAGAACGCCGAGCCAACAATATAATCTTTTTTGGTGTGGATGAGGCCAATGCAGAGGAGAAAGAGAGGGTGGATAAAGAAACTATAAGTAGAATGTATGTGGGACTTAATTTAAAAATACCGGAGACTGCCAAGGTGTATAGACTTGGAAAGGAGGCATCAAATAAAAAAAGGCCAATAAAAGTAGTATTATCATCAGGACAGGAAGCATTGAAAGCTCTTAAAAATAGAAAAACATTGGAAGAAAAATTTTCTGGAGTTTACATTAAAGGTGATTAAACCGAAAACCAACGGAAATACCTAAAGCAGACTTTGGCAGAGCTGGAAACGAAAAAGAGTGAAGGACAATCAAACCTGATAATAAAATACGTCAATGGCATTCCCAAACTACTAGAAAAACTTGCAAAAAAAACTAAGTCTAGTTGAGGTAGTTGAGATCTCATTTTGGTATAGCAACCTCAGTTCAGTGGTAAACAAAATTGATGAATGGAAGGCAAAAAGCCCAACAATTGTCATGCTAACAGAAACATGGCTTAGACGACAGCATCATAAATCTAGCAGGATACAGCATCTTTAGAAGTGATCGGCGAAACCAAAAAAGAGGAGGCGGAGCATGTATTTTTGTTAAAGATGAAGTAGACAGGCATGAAGTGAGATGTAGTCTCTCTCAGAAATACTTAACAGATGTGCAAATAGATGCAGTTTGGTTAGATATACAAATAGCCAAAATCAAAGCCCTTGTAGCGTGCATCTCTAGGCCAGGAACTACCATTAGATGAGCAAGCCAATACCCAAATGGTCTCCACGATCAGAACCGCATTTACCACAAAAAACCCAACATTTATAATCGGAGATTTCAACTACCCTAACATAAATTGGGACAACCTCACAGTTTTCCCACTAGATAAGAAAACTCAACTCAACTCAAGACTTTATGGATATGTACCAAGAATCAGATGCAACTCAAATAATAAATTTTCCAACTCGTTTCCGGAACAATCAGAGTTCTCTGCTAGATTTGTTTCTTTGCAGTGACACAAAGAGCGTTTATGAACTAAGATCAGAAGCTCCTATCGGCCGCAGCGATCATGTTATTATTAGTGTCAAAACACAGCTTAAACTTCCACTAAAGTCAAGAAAAGAAACTTCAACACTGCAGACAACAACAAAATGAATGGCTTTATCAGACAAAAACCTGAAAGCTTAAAAGTGTCTAAATATGAGAGCTTTGAGAGAACTTTGAAGAGTTCTGTACATGAACACATACCATTGAGGTCAGTACGAGTAAACCAACAGAAGCCATGGATAAACCAGAAAATATTCAGAGAAATCAACAAAAAAAAAGAAAGTTATGGGATACATACAGAGGCAACAGAACAGAAGAAAATTACAGTGTCTATACAATACAGAACAATGCTTTAAAACAGAAACTAGATGAGACAAGAAAAAGATATGAGCATGGGTTAGTCAATGCTGACTCGCCCAAAAGAGTATTTAAATATATAAGCAGAAATCTGAATTCAAAAGTAACCACAATTACTCTGAAGGACCCCATAACAAATGAGCTTTTAGAAAGCAAAACCATGGCTGAAAAGTTTGCTGAACAGTTTGATCAAGCCTTCTCTCAGAAAAACCTTACTCTCCCTGGTTTGCCAGATCAAGGGTTGAACGCTCCTTTGAGTCAATAATCTTCAATGAGGAAAAAGTCAAACAAGCCCTTAAGTGTATGAAAAAAGACTCCAGTTCAGGCCCTGATGAGATACCTACAATTGTATTGCAGAATTGTAGTGAGTCAATTAATTTGCGACTATCTGAAGCTATGCAGGAGTGTCTAACCCTTGGAAAAATTCCTCGGCAGTGGAAAAAATCGATAGTCACTCCACTATTCAAAAAGAGGTGACCGTCACAAGCAACAAAACTATAGGCCTATTAGTTTGACATGCAATCCACTAAAATGCATGGAAAAGATTATTGTGGCAGAACTGACATCATTTTTCTTCGAAGAAAATCTCATACCACCCTCACAACATGGATTTGTCTCCAAACGTTCTACAACAACAAATTTTTTAGAATGTCTTCAAGACTGGACAGACAACTATGACAAATCCCAGCCCACAGACATAATATATCTAGATTATGAGAAGGCATTTGACAAAGTCCCGCATAGTCTACTTCTCGGTAAGTTGAAGCATTTTGGCGTGAGAGGCCAACTCTTAACACTAATAGAAGACCTGCTGTATGAGAGATTTCATCAAGTGAGAGTAAATGGTGTGTTGTCAAATGATCACCTTGTGAGTAGTGGAGTTGTGCAAGGTTCGGTCATGGGCCCAATGCTCTTTACATCATATTTGTTTGATCTTACGAATCTCATTAAAACTAATATGAAGAACTTTGCAGATGATGGGAAACTCTATACAAATCCGTTAGAGCATGTAGGGCAGCTAAGGGCTGATCTGAGGACTGTTGAGAAATGATCTTCGGACTGGGGAATGAAGTTGAATGAATCCAAATGTACAGTCTTGAGAATTGGTCCAAACAATCCAAATGAAGAATATAAAGTGAACAATCAGATATTAACAACCGTAACAGAACAAAACGATCTGGGAGTCATGATAACCTCAGACTTAACATGGGAAAACCACATTCTGAAGATTGCCAAAAAAGCCAATTCATATGTATACCTCATTAAACAAGCATTTAAATAAGGCAAACTATACAAAAGTTATATTCGACCAAAGCTTGAGTATGCTTTCTCAGTTTGGAATCCATATTATGTCAAAGACATAGAGGTTTTAGAACAAATACAAAAAAGAGTTATAAAAATACCATCAGAGTTACGAGACCTTCCATACACAGAAAGATTGACAAGACTGAAACTAACAACTTTGAGGGAGTGAAGACATAGAGGAGACTTAATTGAAACATACAAAATCACTAGTGACTAATACAATTGCAACATCAGACAGATCTTCATACAAAACCAAAGCAATCTTCGTGGGCACTCCAGAAACTTGAAAAAGAAAAAGCAGCAAAACTTCCTAAAAAAAAACTTTATAAACAACCGCGTTGTTTATTCATGGAATGCACTGAAAGAACAGACAGTGACAGCCCAAAGTGTCAACGCATTCAAAAATAGACTGAACAAGGAACTTAAGAATAGTGCAGTTACACTACAGTGCATAAATAGCTATACCTGCACAAACACAAAAAAAAAACATACTTAAATGCAGCACCAGCCTCATCGATTTTTACCGCAGCTAAAACTCTACTTGAAAATAAATATCCACCCCTTTCCTCAAAACGTTTATTTTCATAACTATAGTACCCACTTAAGATCTATGCTTGTTGCCTTGCAAATAATCGGGCACGGCCCCAACTATGGACCAATGAAATTAGGCAAGGTTCCACTAGCAGTTATTATATCAAATTGTTTCAAAACACGTTGCTGACGTATTAAGGTGTTAAAAAGATTTTTCAATTGTAGCCAACTATCAATGTGTCAACTTCTCAACCAAATTGTGGACATTTTGTCATCTCAAACGCCCGTTTTAATAAGAACCGAAAATTCACTTAGCTTAGAATGTCCGACCAAAAATATCACTGATACTATCTCAATTCTCTAAATTAACACTAAATTTGATATTGCACTCGATAAGGCATCATTTCTTTTCAAGGTTCCAAAGAAATTTCTAATATCACAAATATGCTTGTTATTGTTATTGCACAAGTTTCGACTGGCTAGCTAGTACATGGGATTCATACAGAACATGGCGTGAGCCTTTGCTATATATAATGCATAAGGCCCTTCAACGGCTTAGACCAGGTAACTAAGCATGTACTATTTTTGCATTTTGTGTAATTGGTATAAATTAAACGTTTTAATGTAAATTATCACCCATGCCTTTGTTGTACTAACCAACCTCGAAAACACGAATGTATACGCAGGTGCATAAAATAATCTTTACTTAAATTAAAATTTGAAAAATAGTTGCCTTAAAAATATGCACTTTTACATATTTTTCTCAATACACTATTTACACTACTTTGTACATTTTCTACTTTTATCGAAAACCAGTTTAAAGACACAGATAAACGAATGGCAAACTACTGGCCTTATTCTTGACTCAACGATTACAACTGGTCACCAATTGAAGCGAAAAATCCAAGCTCTAAATCCCATAAAGGACCATGATCACTACCAGAAAGGAATCTCTTTAACGCTTAGCTCGGAACGATAAAGTGGACGATGAATAAATCAATCCACTGATCATCAGAAAAATAAAACCCGATAAACCATGTTCCAAATAATTTCGTGCACGGTGGTAAACTAAGGTTTTTTCGTCAATTAATGACTAGTGTAGATACTATACAATTTTTTTTGGATAGTAAGCATATTTCTGCATCGTTTAAAACGGTTTTCGCACATATACTAGTAGTAAGTCTTAATTATTAAAGAAAACCTTATACTACCTATACAAATTCAATTATTATCAGTACGCTGCACGGCAGCGAAAACAAGACACCGATCTGCCAAAAACAGTAAGTGTGGCAACATCGGTTCGATAAGTCAAAATCAAACTTAACCAAACGACGCTGCTCGTGTGATGTGACAACGCGGCAAAAACATAAAATCAAACACAATATAAAATCATAGTAAAAAAAAATTGTAAAATGTTGGGAACTACATTCTACGAGTAAAATCACAGGATAAAGCTCTGAAGCTTGGCAAAATCAAGGAAAGGAGGGTCGGAGGAATGAGTTTCAACAAGTTTTTATTTAATACTAGAAAATACTGTCTCTACAACATGATAACAATGATATGAATGTTTCGAAATACTGATAATTTTTTTTGATGTATCTGCATTACATAAGGTTACCAAAAATCAATATTGCGAAGCCAAAACTGGCGTTTATTAAACACACCCTTTTGACGCGAAAAGAAACATAGTAACAAGAACGAAATTTAAGTTTACTAAATCATTAGTATATTCTATAATAATATTCGAGGCTCATGTTGAGACACCCTCTATGAAAAAAGGAAAAATTGTAAAAAAGTGTAAATGCAAAAATACTGAAAAAATGTATAACTATAATACTGCGTGAAAAAGACTGCAGGAAATGAAGATAAATATAGATTGATTTTTATTAGACGACAAAATTATAGAATGGTACGTACAGTAGTACTCTCGAATGGCACCATAATACTCTGTAATCCAATAAAATTTGAACAAAACTGATTTTCTGATAACGTTTTTACTTACTGACCTTTTTTTAAGCCTTTACAGAAATTTGTGGATTGAAGTGCACTCTGTCGTACACTTCTCCTAAAAATTAGTGGATAATGCAGAATGTATTTACTGTTGAATATTTCATGAACCACCCAACCGGTTTCGACGATCTTTTCAAATTCAAATCGTTTATTGTCCAACAGGAAAATCCCAATTACAAGACAATTTAAAAGATATATAAATAAAATACAAATACATTTATGAGCACTTTAACAGATAACAGCACACAGTACTTATAACACTCATGGTAATTAACACTAGTAAGGAAGTAAAAATAAGCACAGCAAATAAAATCACAAGCAAATCAAATCAGAACCTATTCTTGTTTTAAAAACATTCTCAGAGTTACTGAAGAGATCAACATCAAAAATATTTATCTGGTTGAACCATCTATATAAAGGAGCCTTACTACACAGATTAGTCAAACTGACTGGAGTATAAAACAGGTCATAGCTCCTGGTGTTGGCGGGAGGTGCACAGAAAGGTAATTGACTTAAAAGTGCAGAACAATCCACTTTATTATTGCACAGCTTGTATAAAAGCATCTGACTAGATAGAACAGTGTTGAGCTTTAGTGACAAAAATTTGAATCTCCCCAGGAGACATTCCTGCTCAACACCCTCTCTCGGGGTACACCTCATCAACCTTAAAGGAGAGGTATTTCAAAAACCTACGCTGTATAAACTCCAACCAATTAACATACACATTGTATATGGGAAACCACAGCACAGAGCCATACAATAACTTAGACCTAACCAGAGAATCATCAAACTTGATATGTTTTCAAACTGCGGACAAGGTCTAACCAGAAACCAAAGGGACTTTAAAGCGGAGCCAGTGACCTGAGTTATGTGCTTGTTAAATGTAAGTTTCTTATCTACTTTAATGCCCAATTCTCTCACCGAACTGCAGTCAAGCAGCTGGGAGCCATTGAGGGTATAAGGAAATAGGATATCTTGATTAAGGATGAAAATAGTCATTTTTTGCACTCAGAGCGATTTAGGGGTAATTTGTTTCCTTCACGCCACTCAAGGACTCTCTCTATTCATATCCTCTTGCAGTCTTAGACAATCCTCCAGGCAATTTATGATGCAAAAAGATTCAAATCATCCGCGAATAAAAGACAATCGCATTCAACAAGATCCACAATACACTGAATATCATAGGTGCCAAGTTACTACCCTGGGGTGTACCACTTGACGCTAAGTAAAACGCTGATTTAAAACCATTATATTCGACATAATGAAGCCTATTTTTTAAATAAGAAGTGAAAAGTGCAACAAGATTGGGATGAAAACCAACCAATGCCAACTCTCGAGCTAACAAACCATGATCCAGCTAGTCAAAAGCCTTAGAGAAGTCTGTGTACAGCACATCTAGCTGCCTTCTCTTATTAATTGCTTGATATGCTATTTGCATATAAGTATCCGTAGATCTTTTTTGAAAAAAGCCATGTTGTTTTTCAGAAATTATATGTTTAAGTTGATAAGACAATTCGTCATGCACACATACTTCAAAGGCTTTCGAAAAGTTAGAAAGGATTGAAACTGGTCTATAGTTTTCTATGCTGGCACGATTGCCACTCTTAAAGATGGGGCAAATTTTCGCTTCTCAGATCAATCTAAGACAAAAGTGGTGCAGCTATTACCAATGCACAGTAGCGTAAAAGAAATGAGGGCATCATATCAGTTTCTTTGTTTTTTAATTCCTTTAAAACTTCTGCCTAAGTGACATTCTGGAGTAAGATACTATCCGACCTGCTAACATTATATTCCTGGTGAGGAGTCAGATGAAATTTAACAGGAACGCTTTTGAAATAGTCGGAGAAGGCGTTTTCAATATTTTCAGGACCCTCCACGCTAGAATCAGCATAGATCATTGAACCAGGTATAAGTGAAGAGTTTTGTTTTAGGTGGATAAATTTCCAGATCACTTTTAATAGATGCCTTAGCCTTAGATATAAACTCCTTATAGGCAAGATCAATCCTTGTCTTAACCACCCTCCTAATACTCCTAAAATCCTCATAATCAGCAGGATTCTTAGTATGAAGCCATTTTTTATGTTTGGTAGACTTTAAACCTAGCAATTTCCTACTTTCGTCATTATACCATACAGGATATGAAGATTTATGCTTACGACTATGGCATACTAAGAGTTCTGCTGATTATGAGGATTTTAGGAGTATTAGGAAGGTGGTTAAGACAAGGATTGATCTTGCCCATAAGAAGTATATATCTAAGACTGAGGCATCTATTAAGAGTGATCCTAAACAATTCTGGAAATTTATCCACCTGAAACAAAAATCTTCACGTATACCTCGTTCAATGATCTATGATGATTCTAGCGGGGAGTGTTCTGAAAATATTGCAAAAAGGAACAGCCAAATCAAAAATTTCATAAATTTTCACATAAAAGGTGTCAACTGCCTGATTAACATCTGAATAAGAAGACAAAAAAGCCCAATCTACCTCAGAGACAAGTTGGTACAAATAAGGAAAGTTTGCCCTGCGAAACTTATATTTACGACTTTCAGGATTAGAATGGAACACCATGTTATCAGAACCAGTGACAGGTCTCAACAAAATATTAATAGCAGGATGATATGCATCTTCAGTGACGAGTGCCTGGTCTTCCATATCCACAGAACACTGAAAGTTAGAAAGGACCAAGTCCAGCAAGTTGCCACTGCAATTCAGGATATTATTAAACTAGGCTAAATAAAAAAAACGCCATAAAATTCTGTGACACCCCGTTTTGGTCATTAATTGGAAGTAAGTTTTTGGTACGCCCCGGTACTATTCAGGCTCTCGTTCGAAGTACGAGATCTAATTCTTCGATTTTATTTCTGTCCAGCGTGACCTAGAAAATCTATTTGATTGGAACGTCTAGGAATGCCGCAGTAAAATTTCTTGCGCGCGGCTTCATCTGTCGAGACGCGAACGGGTCGTCTTGTTCAGCTTTAAAGGTTCGGTCCTTTTTCCAGAGAAGCCTTTCAGTCGTTAAGTCGATTTGAAAATTTGTTTTACGCAGAGTTATTTGCGGTGGATTTTGTCCCGTATTAGCCGTTGAGAATTGTTTTCGATTAAGTTGAGTGAAAATACGGGAAAATTTCGCTTAGCGAGGATTTTTTGAAACGGTTTTTTTTCTGGTGAAGCCAGCCATATTTTTTTGTGCCGTGTGGTTTTCGCTCTCCGTTTAAGAGAGGTAAGTTTCTTTATTGATAGCAGATTGTTTTGCGTTCTTGTATCTTTAGTCTTGGCATGGTTGTATTATTTCACTTTTCATTCATTTCGGATCCGATTTATTAAGCTAAATTATTCGACACGGCGTCATCCTAATTAGAGATTTGATTAGAGTTGATACTACTCGGGCGGCCTAGTTTATTATTTAATGATCATTAAATTAACCATTTTAATTAATTTCGGACTCGATTTAAGTGGCTAGATTATTCGGTGTAAGTCAAACTCTTTCGAAAGTAATTTAGGTTTTTGGACCCCTATATTTGAATAAAATAGTCGTTTTTACGAGCGGTCAAATTGATCATTTTATTTTATTTCTGACGAAATGTAATGTAGATTTTCGGCAATTTTTAGTAGTTCGATTTACTTGACTAATTCGAGGCGATTTAGATACGGGGGTAGAATTTAATCATTGATTTCGATTGCGCTTTGTCAAGGGCAACTTTTTTTTATAGCTATGAGTTGTGATTAATGATAAGACCGTTAATTTCATGGAATTTATTATATTATCGATGTCATGGGGAACTTGGGTTTTTATCGTTAATTTTATTATTTACTGGTGCATCAACTTCTAGAGATTCGTGTGGGTTGTTGATTTTAAGTATTAATTAAGACACTAAATCGGGAAATTCGGTTGTTAGAGGTTAGTTAATGCGCGTCGCAATTCCTCAGAGCAACAAGTTTGGGGTTTAAATCATAGACATTATCCAGCATAAATCTTACATTAAAATCACCCAGCAGTACCATCTCCTGGCCTTCAATTAGTCTAAATGATGAGGGGTAATCAAAAAGCACCAAATAGTCATCCAAAGGTCAATTAGGTTGCATGTAAATAACATAAAGAAAAACATATGAATTATTAACATTCGCTTTGCAACAAACAATGTCCACTGCAGGAAGACTGATTTCAAAGGCTTTCAAACTCACTCTGAGAGCTAGCAGAACTGCACTTCCTCTCGTTACACCAAGGGACTCAAGATTTCGGTCCTTACGGTAGACTGTATCGTCCGTCATATGTATCTGTCAATTGCAGCATTTTGGAGTTCTTGAAAACTACTTATTCCCGTCCATTGTCTAATATTCCGCAACCAGAAAGCTTCTTTCTTCCTATTCCCCTCTTTCCTCCTTCGATCTTACCTTGAAGGATAAGGCGCTGGAATTCATAGCGTTTTCCTCTCACAATATGTCCTAAGTATGATATTTTTCTCCGTTGTGCTCTTCGAAGAACTTTTTCATTTCTTATGTGGTCTACCCATGATATTCTCAGCATTCTTCTCAGACACCACATCTCGAATGCTTCCAATTTATTTATGGAACTTGCTTTTAATGTCCAAGCCTCTACACCGTACAAAAGAACTGACCAAACGTAACATTTTAGAGTTCTGTATCTTAGTTTGAAGTTTAGATTTTTGTTTGTGAGGAAGGTTGCTCTTGATTGTTCTATTCTACATCTAATCTCTTATTCTGGGTTCCAATTTTGGTTCAACACACATCCCAGATACTTAAATTGCGTCATTTGCTCAATATTCTTCTCATTTACCTGAATTTTGATTTGTGGAATATCAGTCTTATTCACGACCATAAACTTCGGGTTTTTTTTTATAATAATTTTCAGGCCTAATCTTGTGCTTGTTTCATTTACGTGATTCAATAATTCCTGAAGACCGTTTGCATTATCCGCGATTATTACAGTATCATCTGCATATCTGATATTATTGATATGTATCCCGTTCACTTTAATACCTATAGGGTTATCTAAAACCGACTCAAAAAACACTCTTTCCGAGTAGAGATTGAACAACATCGGTGATAAAACGCAGCCTTGTCTTACACCCTTTTTTATATCGAACTGCTCGGTTGTTGACAGGTTGCTCAATCGAATATCTGCTTTCTGGTTCCAGTACAGATTGCTAATTAATCGAATGTCTTTACCATCTAGACCTAGTTCCTTAAGGTACGATATTAGTAGGTCATGTTTTACATTGTCGAAGGCCTTCTCATAATCGATGAAACACATGCAAACATCCTTTCTCTGGTCCTGACAATTTTGTACCAAGGTTTGTATAATGAATAGTGCTTCTCTTGTTCCGAAACCATTTTTAAACCCAAACTAATTGCTGCCGCTAGCTTTTTCGCATTTTTTATAGAGCCTCGTATACAAAATTCGCAGAAAGAGCTTCAAGAAATGGCTCATTAGACTTATAAACCGGTAATCTTTGCATGTTTTTGCAGTACTTGATTTTGGTAAAGTTATAAAAGTACATCGAAACCAGTCCTCTGGAATATGTCCCGTGTCATATATGTTGTTAAAGAGTTTGGAAATTCTCTTTATGTTCTGTTCATTAATAAATTGGAATGTGTCAGAAAACATATTATCAGGACCTGGGGTTTTGTTAGTATACTTGGTCCTGTCAGTTCTTCTAATTGAATCGTTGGGTTGTTTGGTCGGTTGTCATTGAAAAGCTTAGTTGCATATTCCTTCCAGATTTCCGATATTCTGTCTGTATCCACTACCATTTCATTATTTTCATCTCTAATAATCTGTGCTGTTTCTTTTTTATATATCCCGGCTATTTCTTTCACGTTTTTGTGTAGGTTGAAAGTATCATTAAGACGACTGAGATGTTCAGCTTCTTCACATCGCTCAGTAAGCCATTTTTTCTTGGCTCTTCTAATCTCATTTCTGATTCTTATTGTAAGTCTCTGCACTAGTTATTGCATAGTCTTCGTTCTTCCATTAGCTCTAATATTTCTCGGGTTATCCATTCGTTTTTTGTTGTGTGTTTGTCCTTTTGGGGAAACTTTTCGTTTGAGATTTCAAAACCTTTTTTTATGTTACACCAACATCCTTCCACATCGCTGACTGAAGGTATGGTGTGGAGTTGATTATTTAAGTATTGTGTGAACTCATTCTGATTGTCCGTATTTTTGAGCAATTTTATGTCGAATCTTTTCTTCTTATTTTTCCTTTTAGCTTTAGACAGACATAGCGAGATGTTGGCCCTAACTAAGTTGTGATCTGATTCGATATCAGCGCCTGGCATTGTAGTAACACTGGTTATCAGGTTCTTAAACCTATGATTAATCATGATATAATCTATTTTGTTGCGTACAATGCGTTGGTCTTTATCTTGAGGTGGCTTCCAAGTAGACTGTATAGTTGCTGCCAAAAAGTTTCTGGTCCTGAACACCATCCTGAAGCCTGAAGCTCTGATATGCACACAAGCTGATATTCACCACTAGATACGGCCCTATAGAATTCATGTGTCTTGTTATTCAGTCCGCGAACATTTTTTGATAAATAGCAGATATTCCCACTGGGCAATGTTAATAGTTTTCTTGTTCCCGGTGACTCTGCATGGATACAATTTTATGTGTACCATTCACCAGCTTCAATACGCGTTTGAAGTTCGATTTTCAAATGGCGATATTCCTGTTGCTGTTTGAGAGTCTTATCCACACTGACAGAGATGTACCTTAGATCAGGATTTCTGCTAAGTTTCATGGCATTATGAATGACCTCTTCAGATAGATCAGCAGAACCACACATTACTCTAATCGGCCGGATTTTAGTCTCAACCTGCTTTCCCAATCGGCAGACCTTAATATCATTCACCGAAAAATTAGACTCAGCAGATTCTTTGATAACGGTTGTAACTGCTTTCTTAATGTCTCGCGATAAAATTCTTTTTTTCTGCTCTCTCTCTCTCTCTCATCATGCTCAGCATAAAATTGTTCGATATCAATATTACTCTTCGACACAGAATCTCTGGAATTAACTTTAATATCCTGCTTAACAACATTCTTTTCAAGATCAGCCTCCAGTGTTGCCACTCTTTTGTATAGCAGTTCATTATTTGCCTTTAAAATATCATTCTTTTTTTCAACCTCCTTTAAATGCTTTATTTCAACTTCCAAAACCCTGTTGGCAGATACTGGATCAGCCTTAGAAATGATCCTACCTTGACTACAAACAAGATCAACATCCTTACCAGATAATTGTTGCATATTAGTTTCTATGCATTTAGGACACCACAGTAGAGTAACACGGTTTTAAAGCAGGATCGTACGAATTTCAGTCGCTGTTTTCACACCACAGCAGGTTCTACATATAGGTTTACAGCAAAAATCACATGTGCCTCTTTTGCCACACAGTTGGCCCCACAAACATAACAAATGAGTTGATCACCAGACGTCTTGTAGGTTAGAAATTGCAAACACACAAAAATAATGTAATTGAGGTAACCATTTTTGTAAAGTAAATTCCCACACCTGAAGTGGGCAAAAATTAGTAAATTCATAAAAAATCAGTTAAAAAGACAATCACATGTGCTCAAAACAAGACAATAACCTAACATCTTAACGTTGATTAGGGTTGTAGCAACCTTAATAAGAATGTTTATTGAATTGACCTGTAAACAATTTTATTGATATACAATCTCGAATATCAATAAAATTGTTTTACAGGTAAATGATCAGTTCTTACTAAGATTCCTACAACCCTAATTAACATTTAATCGGTTGGGAGAGGTTCATGAAATATTCAACTGTACAACAAGTCTTGATACATTCTGCAATATTTGCTTATTTTGGCGAAAAAACATCAATATAGAAAGAGCTATTTACAAAATAACGTAGGTTAAACATCCAACAAATTTATTAGAATTCTTTGTCCATTGGCACTATACCAACCAAATTTGTAAAATGTTTGTATAGTTACACAATCTGAGAATTCATTCATTTACTAACGGTTGCATAACTTCTATAGATGACTTAATATCACAGCTCAAGCATTGTTATCAATATCATCGCAGAATTTGTTATATGTATGTTAACCACATATTATATACATAACACATCCAAAAATCAGTCAATAAATAAAAACATTGTTGAGGTGCAAGTTTAAATTTGATTTATCGCAATTAGAAAACAACAAGGTACTGAGGACATTTATGGGTGACCAATAGTAGCGTTAAGGAAACGATTAGGTGCAAATGAAAGGTGTGAATATGAAAAATCGACATGGTGCACGCAGCCTTGCTAGCCCTACTCTCCGATTTCGTCACGTTATTTTGCGAGTCTTTATCCGACTTGGATTTTAATTTATGACTCGGAGAGAGCACCGCATTTTTTAAATTCTTATGAAATTTCGCTGAGTATTCGTTTTTAAAAGGGACAAAATCATCCCATACAGGAGAGCTTGTTAAGTACGCCCTCCCGTACGGGAGACCTTTAGGAATACTTTCCCATGACGAATAAGTGTT
>MU184945.1:97411-127404 GCA_016904865.1 Pissodes strobi
TAATTTGGAAATAAATTGAGCTTTGAAGTTGACGCTAATGCGCCTGAAATTTGCAGTTCCTTATAATGAAAATCTGTGGGTATATATAAAAATATAACTGAGCCTCGTTTTTAAAACATTTTTGGCATAAATATTTTAACCCGCACATCACATATATTTATATCCATTGTGAATGTTTTAGTGCGGAATTGTCTGCCTGTCCTAGATTCGGAATTAAGATTTGTATATAACGTTAATTAATGGTGTTTTAATTAATATTTATATATAAAAAGTGGATCGTATGGACCGCATGTCGTCGGTATTTATGTGCATAAAAAGCAATTTTTAAAACGGACCTGACCTACATAGGTACCTACACTATGATAAATTATATTTTTAAATGAAAATACTTAATGTATTGCCAAAACTAAGCCATGTGTTCTAGTTAATGCTTTTAGAATTTTAAATTTTCTATCACTTGCCGAGTGGACAAAAATATGAAATAAATAGGTATCCCTGTTTTGCTAGTAGTACCATGTGTCTTCTAATAGCAGTTGATGCTAATTCAAGGCTGTACATGTTTCTCTAGAGCTAGACAGTATGTCACTTAAAAATGTAGGTCATCTATTTCTGTAATAAACTTGGGAACATCCACACCACACGCATTATTGTGTTAAACGATGTAGGTAAATAGAAAATGATGAATGGTTTATTAGAAAATTCGCCAGCCGTCCTGTGTTGTCTTGAGCAATGACACTTCTTAGATGGAAGAAACTTCTTAACATCTCTGCAAGTAGAATTCTTTAAATCTTCAAATCCTTTAACGCAGTTAAAAATAAATTAAATAAACCGCAGGAAAAATATATATTTCCAGTCTGGCGATATGTCGAGTATAGCACAATTTTAAAGTATTTAAAAACATTAATATAAGCATAAAATGACCTACCTCTCTTTGTTTTCAACGTAGGTAGATACGAGACCAAATGCATGGAGCAACTCAGGCAAATTACGAAATCTGCACAAAAGAGAATAGACTAAGCAAAGGTATTACGTGACCAAAACAAGACACGCAAGATTTAATTTTGGCAACCGTTTAAAAGTAATGGTATTTGATTTCATCTTTACCTTAAAGTTTTATATGTTTTAGTTGACTGAATATTCGCCCGCATTCAAATAAAACAAATACAGATCAGAATTTTAGGGTGACTAAATACACCCGGGCCTCGCTTAAAATTAAACGCACCCCCTGCCTGTTCCGATTGTAGAGGTTCCGACAACACTGCCCTCGGGGGTTCAAATTGTCGCAAAAATAAAGAAGGCTTGGCAAAGAAAAGTCCAACAGCGATTGGCTGTCTCGTTTTGACAGCTCGTTTTTTTTTTGCTGATTGACAAATGTCAACCCAATTCAAGCAGTATTTCGAATAATCATGTTTCGTTTCCGATGCTACCGGAAGTTTTAAATAATCCACAATTAAACGTCTAGAATATCGAATTCAAATAGAAATTAAGTGCCGTAAGGTAAGTGGCTTTTCTGCAGTGAAATTCTCGATAATTGGCCGTTTCTGTACCCGAGTGGTTGTATCTAGCGGACTACGAAGGCGGTGATTCATATAAATATATTATGAGCTCAGACGACCACGCGGCAATTTGCAATGGCTCGTTTTAATTAGAAGACGCTGTCTTCGCGTGGTCAATGTTTAACGGAACAAAGCCTGAGTAGGCATGCTCCTTTATAATGTAGACTAAGGATTTCATAGCTTTGCTGCAAAATTTCAACTAACCGGTAAAGGTCCTTATTGTGAGCCGTAATATTAAAATTATTTACTTAGCGTTAATAAATATATGCTTGTTTCTCATCTAATGGTAGTTATTTCTAAGTTAAGGAACCCGAAGTTATGTGGCACGCACTTAAACAACCCCAAGTAAGATGCAACCATTTATACACGCAAGCGGTAAATTAAAGTAAAGCTAGTGATGTGATTGGTTCATCCGGCGCAGGAAATGAGTAGCTAGGGCGGTGTTGCCAATGCGATTTAGACAAAGCTGTATGGATAACGATCCTAAAATGTCGGAACCTTGAAGGAACCAAAAAAGAAAAATGTATTAAACTGTATAGTTTCATCTTAAAGATATTTTGTGGAGGATTATGATTTTCTGTAGATCTGCTGACAAGGATTAGCGATTTTGCAAAAAAACAACAATTGCTTAGATAAAGAATCTAAGAGCGCTGGAGTGGAATGAAAGGATTGATTTCTTGGTTTGGGTACCTACCTCCTAATCGATTGCGCAAAAACTCCCCAAACTAATACGACCTAGTTTTCCGAAAGGTGTTGTCGAATATAATGGAATTATTTAAATGAACGATCGGCTTTGTTTAAACTTTCTTCGCTTTTAAGCGGATTTTTGTATTTCCAGGTACCAACTCGTAAAGGCACACACGGAGATCGCTATCTTACGAAATAGAAACGCACCGGGGAGGAACGTGTAACGCGTATCACGTTATAAAAATTGCGGCGAAAGCAATCTCTTGGCTAAACTCGAGTTTCCTGTTCGACATGAACAATATATTTACAGAGGAAATTATTTGTTTATTTACCGTAACTCCGTTTTGGGTGTTTATTTATTTGTAGTCAAAAATAAACATGTTTTACTGACTGTGAGCAGTTCACCCAGGGTTCATATGGTCTGAACAAGTAGTTATAAAAAATCCATTGAAAATATAAGCCGACGTGAGATCATTCAATTTTGCCTGATGTGGCTTATCCATCGAATTCCCCATTCGCTTTCCCCAATCCAATCTCTCCCCATTTTATATTTATAGACCCGGTTCGAATTTCGTTTGGTCTATTTCACCTTGTTTCTGTTGCTTTGTAAATGTGCATGTGGGAGATAAGAGGAATCGATAAGAACAATATTGATATCAGATAACATCATTATACAACATGTCCGAGAGGAAGATGGTTAATTATTTTTAAAATAATATTTTGGTAAAGTGCAGTAAATATATTACCAGTACTGTCAGTAGGAAATAGATACCGCAAGCAAAATGTAATGTTTTGTTAAGCGTAAATACCTTATACATTTCTCTCATAAGGCCTATATTGAAATTCTCATAGTCTGATGGCTGTATTAACAGATCCGTACGAATAAGCTGGAGCACAAATTTATTTGCAAAACATTCATTCATTACTTAAGGTAATGGTTTTCCTTCGAGATAACTTCATCAAGTTTCCAGAAGGTTAGTGCAGGTTATCATGAAATCTCTTCACACCTTACATCTTATGAAGAAGTGTGCACATAAGTCAGCTATTCCTTTGTACCACATGATCAACAACTCCTTTGTAAGTTTCTCCAGATAGTTTTAGTCACACAGCGGGATGGCAATCTGCTCATGGGTGTATTCTTGGATCTGTCGAAGGCATTTGATAGTCTGGACAATGGCGTTTTCTGGAAAAGCTGGAAAGGTATGGTGTTCAGGGTGCGGCACTGAGTTGAATATAGCCTTGTTTGCTCGGTCGAAGACAGAAGGTGATGGTGGACAGAGGCATTTTTTTGGGGAGAAGTTTCTGCAAGGGAGCATAGGGAACCTCTGCTCTTTGTCTTTTATGTTAATAACTTGGCATCTGAATTTTTGCAGGCTGACTGTGTGACCTGCTGAGTATCTAAAGATCACTGGGAGAAGGTCCAGGGATGATTTGTGAAAAACAAATTACACTCGATGGAAGATCAATTCTTTGTGTTTTCGAACAAAATAGAGAGTGAGGAGGAGCACGACATTTTTTGGGAATTTATATAGACCAGCACCTGGACTGGGTCAAACAAATTGATCATGTTTGCAAAAGGGTTGGCACGCATTGCCATGGTTAAGTGCCTGGTCTTCTTCCGAAATAGATACGAATTCTCCATATTTAGAGATCCAGCATCAATTTAGCATTAGATTAGAATGTTGATATAAGCCTGAGCATCCCAGCTCACAGGCTCGGTGCTACTGAGAGGGGTTCAGCATACGCGTGTAAAGGTTTTTTAAAGACCGTTTACAGCTATTTAAAGGTTGAGAGTACTTTAAGTGTTTTAAAAAGTTTTTTGTATAATTTATTAAATGATTATCTTGTATTTGTATGTAATTATAATTGATGTTAGTAGGTTGTGTCGTAAAACTGTTTTTTTTTTTCTATTTACTGACGCCACATCATCAGTTGTGTTAGTAAAATGTCTGTGATTTTGTAGTTTTTAGCTTTTTGATTTAATTTCTTGTCTTTTCGTTTTTCCTGATTATCAGTTTCGTAACCAATCCCTTGTGTTCTAAATGTGCATATACTTGGCAACTGCTGCATAGTCTAGTTAACAGGATGTTTGCAAATGTAGATAAGTGTTATAGAGAACTGGTCTGCCTTAATATTAAGTTAAATACAAGTATTTAAGATGTAAGTCAGAAAAGCCAGAAAATTTAATATACTGTAAATAAAATTTTCCAATTGCTGAATGCATCTGTATTATACTTATTGCCAATACCTTGTTTCTGTTCGATCAACAAGTCAGCGGCGCATTGTGCACAGTGATTAATTAATTAATCGATCAGAGGTATTTTTGGAAAATCAGAGTGAACACCTCGAATAAGTGGTCATATTTTGTAACGTCAGCAATACTGACACCTAAACAACCTGACATATTGGCCTATTCTTGTTCAAATAATGACAAAGCCCAATCCGCAATAGAAGAATAAGGAATAGGCTGTTAACCAATCATAAACCACTGTAACCAAATTATATACAATTTTGTGAAAATTACTTAAAATAGAAAGGTAATTTATATAAAATGTCCATTAGAGCTAAGGCACATAATCATCTAAATAATGATTTTCTTTGTTGATATTGAAAGGTACGAGAATTAGTTATGTTTCATTGTGTTCGATTCAGATAGGAGATCCAGTATTCCCTTTGGGGTGATAAGTAGATTAGTTTAAGGGCTTATGGACTTTGTCATACTCAACCGTGATCCTCTGTTGGGACTGCCTGAGTGACATTGAGTATCCATCCTTCCCTTTCGGGTTCTTGTACTTGATTGAATACGCGGTGGGGTAACTATATCAAATCTGATCGATCTGTGGTCCGAACATTGCAATTTAATTTTTACAGTACCTACAGCAATTATAGCATTATTCAACGCTACGATACGTATTTCTGAATCATTTAGGGATATTTGAAATCTGTTTACGGTCCTTGGGGAAACGTATCCCCGTCCATTTCCGCTTTAATTTTCCCCAATCGATAGACGGAGCAGCCACGCTGCCAGGCGGGCTGTCCTTGACCGTCGCCGTCTATTTTCGGCGTCTTCCTCGCCATGTCTTTAATTTTTTCGTCGCTCGCATTGTTGTATTTGTAGCTACGTATAGGGAACGTGCGTAATTTAATCTTATTGCGATTAGTCAGTAATAAAACGATCATTCATTCAGCCTTTACCTAAAATCAAAAGTATACATTATACGTTAATACTATTCGCCAATAAATCAATTGGAATTAAATAGTTAGATAAATATATATTTTTTTTATGTCTCATAACACACAAATCGCTAAAATATCCCGAACAAGGTGCGTAGAACAAGGTCAATGGAAATATAGACAGATAATTTAAAATAAGGCTAAAATCAGCCTGTGTAATAATGCACGTAAATATTGAACCAAACTCATGATTGTGAAGTACAAATAGAATCATGTCTACTAAATATTATATGTCCACTAATGGAGCTAATCGTCCCAATTTGCTACCCAACTAAGGAGCCTGTTTTAACACGTTAACAACCATAATCAATCATACTCATGCATAATTACAACTATTCATGTCATTAAAATGTTTAGATGTTCTAAAACAGAGTATAGATTCATTAATAACTAAAAGATTGATTATCGTGCTCATATGCTAAAGTTGCTAATTTTTTTTTACAAGAGAACGTTGTGACTCAAATCTCCATAGTTTATTTTGAATGTTATTTCAGTTTACCTAAATTTTATTTTTTCGTTTCAGGGGAAAGTTTACCTGTTCGACAAGGTATTCAAACCGAATGCGACACAAGAAAAAGTCTACAATGAGGCAGCAAAAAGCATCGTGTCGGACGTGCTGGCCGGTTACAATGGCACCATTTTCGCGTATGGTCAGACGTCGTCGGGTAAAACGCATACTATGGAGGGTGTCATAGGTAAGCTAAACACATGCATGTCTTTAAACATTAATATTATTAATTAGCATTCTCAGAAACTGATGGGAATTGTATAGAAACAACTATAGCAGAAGCTAGAACCTTCTGGTACCAACATCTGCATTATCACTGGCCAGATGTTGCACTTGATGTAAAGAGGTTGTGTTCAACAATTGTGACAGTCTCCTATTATATTTCGTCTACTGATTCTCGAGAGAAATGCACAATAATATCGTCATTGACATTCAGAGTACTTGACACAGTCAGCCATCAGATGGCGGAAATTGAGCATGTTGAACCAAACAATGTAGAGAAAAAAGTGAAAAAAGGCAAATTAAATGCCAGTCATTGCGCTAAATCAGTAGTTAATTTTTTAAAGTGCAGTAAGTGTAATAGGTTTTTCATCCTTCGTGTATGGAACAGCGGTATCGCAGAAAAGCGCAGAATGCATCCATGCAGGTGACAGAACAAAGAGAAAAAAATCCACGTCATCAGAGGAAAAGGAGCTAAATGTCCTGAAGATTTTAGTAAGTGAATTACAAAGCAAGAATAAAATCTTGGAAGAAAATGCCCATGTTCAGTGCAGCAGAACGAAGTTACCCACAACAAATAAGATGAACGGATCCAAGAAAGTCTAGGACAGATGTCACAGGCGAAGAAGAATGACACAACAACCATAGAAAAGAAAAGGGATACCACAAGCACGAAAATCTTAAATACAGATGCCACAAATTACACTCCCGATACGGTTTTCTACAGTCAAATGGCAAATGCTAAAAACCCGGAGGAGAATCAGAATGGACAAATCAGGATGACAGATAAGAGAGCCGACGTCAAAAATGATGACGAAAATAAAATTTGTGAAGATGATGATCATCAAAACAAAAACAGCTGGAAATTTGATTCACACAAAAAAATTGAAACAAACGACCTATGGAGAAAAGCCGCTCTGAGTCCTTAAAAGGACTAAACGACAAAGTCACATAGCTGAAAGCGGCACAAAAAAATGTCATTTCTGTTTCTATCTGGCCTCGATTTAGAAGTGACCAGTGAAAATGCATCAGGACATTTGGAATGCTTTACTAACAATTTTTTTACTGATCGACTAAATTTTTTATCACAATTTATAGTTTTAAATTCTAGGGGCAAACGATTATAGACCTTTATACCTTCATATATTATGGAGTGTTTGGTCAGAGTTGTTCTAGGAATGTAAATACTTAAGTTATCAGAATTAAATCTTGTTACATATGGAAGCGTAGTGGGTCCATTATGTCTCTTGGATTTCTTATGGACCAACTCTGCTGTCAACAGTGTCAACAAAATAAAAATACAGGGTAAAGTGAGTATTCCCTCCCGAACAAAGAGTGGTCTACAGTAATCTCTAAACCCTGCTCCACACAAAAATCTCACAGCTCTCTTCTGCAAGACAAAAACTGACTGAATGAGTTAGAGGCTAGCAAATCCCTAGAATTGAATGCCATAGCTTAAATGGGATTCTACCAAAGCATAATAGATCATCTTTGCAGTTTTTGTATCAAGTTCCTGTTGAACCAATCTGATGGCATAACAACCAGAAGCCAATTTTTTCCTTAATGAAGCAATATGTTCATCAAATTTTAACCCAGAATCTATAAATACACCCAGGAATTTAGAGCAGTTTTTATTTTCGATAAATTCTATTTTTTCCAATATTAAATGTGAGTTTGTTTGCATCACACTAATTCTTTAACAATTTGCATATAAGTGTTAATTGTTTCTCTTAAAGCAGTGTTATTTGTTCCTAGCCGCAATATTGTAGTGTCATCAGCAAATAATGTAAAAGATCCATTAATGCCGATGAGAGCTAGGTCATTTATGTAAATGAGAAACAGTAATGGCCCAAGCACTGAACCTTGGGGAACTCCAAAATCAATGCTCTGCATAGATGACACACTGTGAGGACCACGAACCACTTGTCTTCTATTTGTCAAATAGGATTCAAGCCAAGACAGAGCACACCCCCTAAATCCATAAGAAGAGAGTTTCCGCAGCAATATTCCGCGATCCACGCAATCGAATGCCTTGGAAAAATCAAAATACTGCCGCAGCCATCCGTCCCTCATTCAGACCCAAGTAGAGTTGTTCTAAGAGATTAAAAACTGCGTCACTGGCGTTAGTTTTATCCCTGAAGCCAAATTGGTTTTTATTCAACAAGTTATGCCTTTCCAAGAAAGAACACATTCGAATTTTTACAATTTTTTCCACTATTTTGGAAAGAGTTGGGAGTATTGAAATGGGTCGAAAACAAGATGGATCATTAGAGTCCCCACCTTTAAACACTGGTCTCACCAATGCTGTACACAAACTCGCAGGGAAAATTCCTCTGTCAATGGAAATATTTATTAGCTCAGAGAGTCCTGAAAGCCCTGAGTCTGGAATATTCAAAAATAATTTCAAAGTAATGTCATCAATTCCTGCAGAGTTCTTGTTTTCAATTTTACTCAGTATAGTTTTAATTTCATTGATATCAATGTCAGGCTGTGTAGTACAATGATGTGACATCAGCAAGGCAGGAGATATCTGGGGTACCTCAGGTATCCATTTTAGGACCAATACTCTTCCTTATATATGTAAACAATCTGCCTCTAATGAATTAAGAATCTGGCTACATCCTCTTTGCCGATGACACAACCATTTCTGTTGTGGCGGACACTCTCGAGGCTTCTCTGTTGGGCTCTTTGCAGGCGCAGGAGACGGCTGAAAGGTTGTTTATTACAAATAGATTAATTGTAAATAAAAACAAAACGGAAATAATGGTGTTTGCATTGAGATAGGTTGGAGCTATAAATGATCATACGTCTCACACGGGGTTCCTTGGAGTTCTCATGGACTCAAAAGCAAAATGGGATAAATATATACCGAGGCTGTGGCTTCTAAATTGAATAAAAATCTCTATCTGCTACGTCTCCTTGCGCAAAGATGCTGAGAACAGGTTATTTTGCGATCTTTCGTGCACAGCTATTATATGCTGTGCTTGTAGGTATGGGGTCATGTCCCGGGCGCTCGGCGTCTCGTCGGACTGCAGCGGAAGGCAGTTAGAGTGATGAGTGGGTTGGGTTACAGAGATGACTCTAGAGTGAGTTTTGAGGAGCTGGGAATACTTACCCTGCCGTCCCTGTACTGTCTGGAATGTCTCCTCTATATAAAAATAACATTCATCTATTTTCAAACCATGAAAATGTACACGCTTACCTAACCAGAAATAAAAGTAATTTAATACCACCATACAAGCGATTAAGAAGGTGTCAAGATGGACCCGGCTACTGGGCAATAAAATATTTTGACGTGTTGCCAACTGAAGTTAGGGAACTACCAGTAAATAGATTTAAGGACAAAATGAAACAAATTTTAATTACTAATGTATTTTATTCAAATGAAGAATATTTTAGGTATGTTGTGTTTACCGCATTGTAAAGTACTGTTTTATGTTTTGTGTTTTTTATAAGATTTTAACTGTAACTGGATTTTACCCTATTTTATATGTATTTTTTTATTTATCGTGACATGCAAAAGTACATTGTACAATTACCAATAAATTATTGATTGATTGATTGATTATTTTTATTGTATTATTTTTTTGCTCTAGAATCTCAGAAAAGCAATAAAATCACAAATTAATCTAGAACACAGAGAGTACACACGTAAAATTGAGTCAGATATTAATTCTGATCCAACTACATTTTGACAGTTTCTGCGCTCAAAGTCTGGACGAACTGGGGTGCCGGGAGAAGTGAGGTATCAGAATGCTACTTTTGCGGGACCAGATGGTATTACAAATGCTTTTTCGCGGTATTTTGAATCTGGGGATGATTGTGAGCTGGACCAAGCATCTCTTAGCTATGGATCTTTTGAATTTTCAACTATTACTGACCTTGATGTCATAAACAATATTAAAAAACTAAAGCCAAAAAAATCAACGGGTAGTGACAACATACCTCCTTACATTTATAAAGGACTCTCTGAGTTTCTGGCTAAGCCCCTGGCTCACACCTTTAATCTGGCCGTACAGGAAACTCATTTCCCAGAAGCATTAAAAGTTGCTGTTATAACTCCTATACATACAAATGGAGATATAACAGATGTATGTAATTATAGACCCATTAGTTTAATCAATGTTTTGGCCAAAATATAAATAAATAAATGATTTTGTTTGCGGAACTGTATAATGCTCCCCACCCTAATAAATCTTTACACCAACATGGATCTGTTACTGATAAATCAACGGTCACAAATTTAATCACCCTATCGGAAAATGCTGCTAATGCCATTGAGAATAAGTCCCAGCTGGATGTAATTTATATTGACTGTGAAAAGGCGTTCGATAAGGTAGATCATAGAATCCTGCTTGAGAGACTTGTGGAGCATGGTGCATCCAGGAGAACTTATGAATTTTTTAAATCCTATCTTTCTAATAGGCATCAATATGTAAAAATTGGAAAAGTTACATCAAATAAATACATTGCCTCTTCTGGAGTTCCACAGGGTAGTAATTTGGGCCCTCTATTGTTTACTCTTTTCATACAGAAGATGCTGGGATGTCTTACAGGCTCTGCAGGTCTTCTTTTTGCAGATAATTTTAACCAGGTGGAGTCTGTTAAAGACAGTGAACAATTGCAAAAAGGTTTGAATTCTTTATGTGAGTGGTTCCATACTAACAGGATGTTCTTAAATATAAATAAATGCTCTGTGATATCGTTTACTAGGAAGAATAATTGTTTTTCTGTATGACTATGGAATAAATGACATCAAATTGGATCGTAAGACTGAGATTAAAGACTTAGGTGTAGTATTTCAGAATAATTTTAGATTTAATAATCATTATTCATAGGTTTCATCATTAGAAACAGCAGATATTTTAACATTTCAACTATCATCCGCCTATATAATGTCTGTGTGAGACCACATCTGGAATATGCGTTGCATGTGGATGCCAACAACAGCATATATAGATTTTATAGAAAGGGTTCAAAGTCAAAGTCAAGATAAGCTTTATTTTCAAAAGATAATACATCTTGTCGAAAACGCATAATTTACTACAATATCTTACTTACTCTACATATCATGCACAGTTAAACATTAAAAAATATAAAAAATACATAAATACAAATAATAAGGTATAATGTCAAAAGTTAAGAAATAAAGGTAACAGACAAACAAAAATTGGAAAACGAACAAATCTTATACTACGGAACATGAAAATAGTTGAGTAAAATTAAAAAAACAGGAGAAATAAAAATTTAAAATACCAAGTTCAATAAGATACAAAAAAGCCATAAAAGCATTTAAAAAGTATCACAGAAAAACTCATTTACGCTATAGTAAGCCTTATCAATCAAAAACCTCTTAATCTCTCTTCTGAAGGGTTTTAAAGAAGTAAGGTTTTTTAAATAAGAGGGAAGATGGTTATAAACTTTAATGCTGTTATAAACGATTGATTTTTTAACTAGTGCTGTGTGAGGAATTGGTAGCGGTAAGTCCGAAACATTCCGAGTATAGTAGTGAACACTACGTGCACTCATTTTTGGCGATTTTTATGAATCAGAGTGACACGTTTCCAAAATAAATAAACTATACAGAGTTAAAATTTTTTCTTTTTTATGGAGCGGCCTGCAATGTTCCCTGTTGTTTGCGGCGCAAATTAATCTTATAGCACGCTTTTGAAGGACAAAAACAGAATCCAATATGTTTTGGTTGGACGTCTCCCAAAAACAGACTAAACGAGACTCAATCAGAACAAAGTAAACTGATCTGGCCAAAGAATGTCCCAATTCATTGGCCACCATTCGTACTGCAAAGCAACCAGATGAAATTTTATTTGAGAGAGCCGAAATATGCGATTTAAAGCTTAGATCAGAGTCGATGATTACTCCAAGAAACTTGGTTTCAGGGCGGAATTCAATAGATATGCTAGATAGTTCTAGATCATCCCTAAACGATGTCACAGTTGTTTTAGAGAGATTTAACAAGAGAAGATTCGAGTCACACCACAATTTAATCTTTTCAGGATCAGTCAGGATAGCCCTTTTTAAGATGAAGAGGTCAGCACAGTGCCATAGAATAGTGGTATCATCGGCGAAGAGCGTAAATTTACCAGATATTTTCAATAAAGCAAGATCGTTGATAAATATCAGGAACAGGACAGGACCCATCACACTCATTCTCCAGAATTTCGGATTGTGTAGGTCCTATACAAACCCTCTGACGACGCTCTGACAAATAAGATTAGAACCAGGAAAGTGGTATACTCCGAAGCGTTTTTTGAGGCACCTCTATGTCAAGAAGTACAAGGCATATCCATATAATATGGTCTCATATAGATCTATGCTGCAGGATTTTAACATGGGTAGTTTGGGTTAGAAGTTAGAAGGAACACACATGCTACTTTGTTTATATGCTTTCTTATTAACAATATTAAGTACAAAGACTGTGACCTGATGCGCTTTATAAGGCTGAATGTCCCAAAGGTCAATCTTAGAATTTTAAATTATAATTTATTTAATATCAATTTATTCAGTTTGTCACCTTTCAAGGAAATCAAGAGGTTCCAGATAGATATTTTTAATGTTTCTGCAGCAAAAATAAAAGAATTTTTTAATTGTTGGCTGTACTCGTAGTTTTAAGTAATGTGTGTTCATTGTTAATTTTGTAACTTTTATATAATATTTATTGTATTTGTATGTTTTTAGAAATTTTTTTGTTGTTATGTGTTACTCTTCACCTGTAAGTACTATGTCAATGGTGTTTGTAAAGAGTATAATTAAATAAATAAATAAAATAAATACTGTTTTTTGTTGCAGGCGACCCACACAAACAGGGTATTATACCTCGAATTGTGAACGACATATTCAATCACATCTACGCAATGGAAGAGAACCTAGAATTTCATATTAAAGTTTCCTATTTTGAAATATACATGGACAAAATTAGAGATCTCTTAGATGGTAAGTTACATTTACTGCACCTCACTTACACAACCCCAAATTTACCCTGAGTTTCTCTCTTTTTAATATACAAAATATCAAGTCTCGGGGGTTAGTTGAATTGATTGATATGCATTCTCTTAATCTTTTCAGTTTCAAAGGTAAATCTTAGTGTCCATGAAGACAAAAATAGGGTGCCCTATGTAAAGGGGGCGACGGAACGGTTCGTGTCTAGCCCCGAGGAAGTATTCGAATCAATAGAAGAAGGAAAATCAAATAGGCACATAGCAGTAACAAGTAAGTACATCCAGTAGAAATCAGTTTAAAAATGTATCCATTGGCATGTAGTTGTTAGTACCTGTCTTCTCTCCAACTGATAGGGTTGAAGCATGATTAATGCCCCCATAGAAAATTATGTCTTTGTCCTCTATTGACTTTCAGATCATCTGATATGTAGTATTGTTTACCAGTGTGCAAATTCTTTAAGAGTTTATAGACTACGCGGGAACTGCTCAATATTAACTCTTAATAATTACAAAACGAATTAAAAGCTTTATGTAATTTACTTAAATGTCTTTTTAGATATGAATGAACATTCGTCTAGGTCCCATTCAGTATTCCTTATTAATGTTAAGCAAGAAAATTTAGAAAACCAAAAGAAATTGTCTGGAAAACTGTATCTCGTAGATTTGGCAGGTTCAGAGAAGGTGTCCAAAACTGGAGCCGAAGGTAAGGAATTCATAAGCAAAAAATAGTATTATTCAACCAATAATGCATTTTTCTAATATTCTTTTAGGTACCGTCCTGGACGAAGCCAAGAACATTAACAAATCTCTTTCGGCACTGGGCAACGTCATCAGCGCCCTTGCCGACGGCAACAAGACGCACATACCCTACAGAGATTCAAAACTTACGCGTATCCTTCAGGAATCTCTCGGAGGTAGGTAGACAAAATCAATCATTAAGCAATCACAAAATCTATGATTTTTGCAAATAGCATAATTGTTATGGTGCAATTGCAATATTTTATGTTTTTAGGTAACGCTAGGACGACGATAGTGATCTGTTGTTCCCCGGCCAGTTTTAACGAGTCCGAAACCAAATCGACCCTAGACTTCGGCAAGAGGGCCAAGACCGTCAAGAACGTCGTGACCGTTAACGAGGAATTGACGGCGGAGGAATGGAAGAGACGCTACGAGAAGGAAAAAGATAAGGTGGCCCGGCTCAAAGGCAAAGTGGAAGTATTGGAAGCGGAACTGAATAGATGGCGCTCGGGCGAAACTGTCAAGGCCGAGGAACAAGTAAATCTGAATGATATTAACGAAGCTATTACGCCAGTGTCGGGTGAGTTTATTCTGATCAATTTGTTTCTTTATCCTTTGATTCCGGTATGAGAATGCAAGAAGCAATTCAGAGCTTTACACTTTTTAATCACTTTATGTTCTTATCGGCTTTGGGTGTTTTAGTACGTTTCGAGCTCTAAAAATGACTATTGTACATTTGTTGTCATAATCGGGTGTCAAATATTATTACTAGTCAGCATGTAACTGTGTCCTAACTTAATTGTTATTATTTTATTATTATTATTATTATTATTATTGTCCAGCAGTAGGCGATTTACACCGATGAAACTGCTGCTGCACATGCACGAGTTTAAAATCTGTAGTTTTGGTATTTCAACAGATAAATTATTTGTTTGATCATTTACAGTCACACACTCATATTACTCTACTCATCACAGACATTTATCGATATCACAGTTACACACTTATATGCTAGTATCACAGTTCCCTGAGCAGGATGCAAATTAGTGTTCCAAAGGTAGAGTTACAGATATATGCACATCACATTCACAGGTATAGTCCATTCAAGGCTATTGCGCTGTTACGTCAGAATTTCTGACGTCAAAAGAAAAGATCCGTACGTCTTAGATAGACTCGTACGTTATTTTTTACACTAGCCAAAAGATGTCTCTGTACCTGTTTTCTATTCCAGAGCACGTTCCGTTTTTATCAATTTTACATACTTATTATTTATGGCAGCTTCGGAGTGGTTTAATTCAATGCACAAATTCGACAGGCACATATAATGCCACCAGGAATAACATCAACATACATACAACAGCTTATTTACCTAGTAATCGTGCGCCGATATCCTTTGATTTGGGAAAGTCAAAAACCAACTTTTTCAAATTTTAGAAGAGGGCTATGACAATATTGTTTTAAGCGTCTGGGCATCTGAAGAATACTTTTGACAGTTCGTTTAATTTCAAATAATAATATTCTTTTTATCGTTTAAAATCCGTTTAAAAACGATTTTAAATGGCAAAATTGTATAAAAATCCGAAAATTCGGACTTTTTTACGCCGATAGTCATGGCTTCGGACGAATTTGTCGTGGATTTTGAAGCGACAATTCATTTTAAATTCAACCGTCCATTAAGAATAAGCTGTGCTATGGATCCAAATACACTGCGAATATAACAATTAAAAAATATTACTTTTGACGGTTCGTTTGATTTTAAATATGCTTTTTTATCGTCTAAAATCCATTTAAAACGATTTTAAATGGCAAAATTGTATATAATACCGCCCTAGCGGCTAGAATTGGTTTGCGCATTTCCGTCTCATTTGCCGAGATTTGACCTCATATCGCCGCGTAAGATGTTTACACATCAAAAATACATTTTTTCTAGAGATATAATTTTTTAGTATTATCAAATAAATAAAAAATATATATTACTTACATTGTGCACAGCTTTCCAGGGTAAAAGTGGCATACTAGCATCTTTTTCACGTGTGAAATTATGCACCAATTTTAAAATTAAAGCTTGCTCTTTCTCACTGAACCGGTGGGACATCTCAAAACGATTTTTATTAGCAATTATTAGCATAAAACACAAACCAACTACCAACAAATCAATAAATAAATTAAATCTCTTAGTTTCGTTATGATATTTTTACATTGACGCCAATCGATGTCAAAGATTCCAATTTGACGGACCAATTTAGTACATACGTTCATTGCATAAAGAAAGATGGAATGATATGACGTAACAGCGCAATAGACTTGAACGGACTTTAGTGAACCAAAGTGGTATTAATAATTTGCAGGTCCTCGTCTGCTCTGTTTTTGAAAACATTTATGGAGAAAGCGGTGACAGTTTCTTCTCTCAACGAGTTCCACGATAAAGTTTTTTTGGGGAGTTTAAGACACCGCTCTTTCGTTAATTTACAGCTACAGCCACGTAGGTTTGCATTTTCATTGACCTGGTAGATGTTACGGTCAAGTGCATAGTACCCATAAGGTTTTAAAAGTCTCTATAAGGTCCCCTCTTAGTCTTCTTTCTCTCAATGTTGGAAGATTGAATATTTGCAGTCGTTCTTCATATGGCAAGTGCTTAGTTTCTAGTGGAATTTTTGTGGCCCGTCTCTGGACTCTTTCGAGAAGTTCTATATCCTTTGCAAAATAGGGACTCCACACGTTATGCGCATATTCAAGGATTGGTCTCACATGGGACTTGTACAGCTTGGTTATAAATTCCACTGATTTGCTTTCAAAGGCTTTTCCAATGAGGACCAGAATTGGGTTTGATTTCTTGACAATTTTTGCTATGTGTGTTTCGCATTTGAGATCGGAACTTAATGATACTCCCAAATCCTGCTGTTCTTCCACATGTTTTAGTGGTCTAGTCTTAAGATAGTAATTGTGCTGAGGGTTTTTTTCCTATATGAAGACAAATACACTTATCTTCATTGAGCTGTAGTTGCCATGTTTGTGTCCAAGCTTCCAACGAGATTAGGTCATCACTCAGTGTGTGACTACTAGTGAGAGGATTTCCAAAGATCTTAGTGTCATCAGCAAAAAATGCCAGGTCAGACTTGACGTAGTCAGCCAGATCTGCAATATAGACCAGAAAGAGAAGTGGCTGTAGTTGCCATGCTTGTGTCCAAGCTTCCAACGAGATTAGGTCATCAATCAGTGTGTGACTGCTAGTTAGAGGATTTCCAAAGATCTTAGTGTCATCACCAAAAAATGCCAGGTCATACTTGATGTAGTCAGCCAGATCTGCAATGTAGACCAGAAAGAGAAGTGGGCCCAAGACGGAACCCTGAGGTACTCCACTAAGAACATTGTATGGTTTGGGCATTCGATTTTCAACTCTTACCTTGCAGGTTCGTGCTCTCAGAAAGTTTTCAATCCAAGTGAGTAATCTTGCTCGTATGCCAAGGTACTTCAGTTTTATCAAGATTCTGGTGCGTGGTACCTTATCGAAGGCCTTTTCGTAATCTAGGTAAAGTATGTCCACGGGTTGGTTCTCATCAAAACTTTTTGTCCATCGGTTTAAGCATGTTATTAAATTCGTAACTGTTGATCTTTTGGGAAGAAATCCGTGTTGACTTGGTGGTATACTTTAATTTTTTAGAAGGAATGATGTAATTTCCTTGACAATAACATTTTCCATCAGCTTACAATGGCTACATGTAAGGCTTATTGGTCTGTAATTAATGGCATTGAATTTGGTTCCTTTTTTAAAAATGGGGATGACATGGGCACTCTTCCAAATCTCTGGAAAGTTTCCAGATTCAATAAGCTAAAACAGCTGCCAGTGAGTCTTGACACTTTTGCAAGAATACCGTTGGGATATAATCCGGGCCAGGGCTAGAGTCCGATTTCATGGCTGTTAATGCTTCTTTTATCTTTTCTGTTGTGAAAACAACTATTTCCAGCTCCCGATTTGATCTAGTTTCTAGTGGGAGTGAAGGAAGGTTTGTGAGCTTCTCATTAGTGTAGATTTTACCAAATTGATCTGCAAATAGGTTTGCCACCGCTTCAGGATCGGACGCAATTTCCTGAGGAGCAGGTTTTTTTAGGATAACAGTGCTTACATTTGGGTTTAATGATGTTTTGACATATTTAAAAAAATGCTTATAGGACTGTTCTAGCAAATTTACTTCGTATATTTTGCGTGCGTTCTTTATTTAAGTTTTTTAGATTATTGTTCTGTCTCTCTGGTAGATTGCGTACTTGTGGTTAGTACTATCCTTTTTATATACATCCCATAACTTACGTTTTTTGCGAATTTTCTTCTTAATTTCTCTATTTGTCCAAGGCTTTTGAAAGTTTGTTCTGACACATTTTTTAGGTATGCAGGTGGCGATTGCTTTGCCCACTACATTTATGACTGCTTGATATTTATCTTCAGCGTGTCCTAGTTGAAAGTTCTGTAATCCAATATAATTGTTAATCTTTACCCAGTCAGCCTTCCAGAAGTTACACAATTTTTAGCTGGACTGTAGTGCTGATAGTAACATGATCGCTAAGGCCAATGGGTGGTAGGCTATGTATATTTGCCACCAGTGTTTTGTCGTTTGCCAATATAAGATCTAAGAGAGAGCTTTGATCTCCCTGAAATCTGGTTAGGAAATCTACGATTTGCACACCATTCCACATTTTGTATGCCTCCAGAAAAGAATGCGCCTTAAGACTCGGTTGTTTAAGAATGAGCGACTGCCATTCTATTTCAGCGAGATTAAAATCTCCAAAAATAAAACCACCTCCTCGTTTTCGAAGACTGTGGTAATGGTAGTGTTAATAGCCTCCTGATCTTGCAATGAAATGTTTGGTGGTGCATAGAGACATCCAATTAGCATTTTTAGGTTTGATATTTTTATGTTAAACCACAGGGAGTTAACAGTCGATGGAAATTTGTATTTTTCACTTGGGAAGGCCTGTACTTGGTTTCCAGCAATGTTCTGCTTACAATACACACAAGTACCCCCACCCTTACGTGTCTCTTAATCATCACAGAAGAGTTCATACCCAGTCACGGCTATGAGTGAATCACTTACGTGGTTTTTAAGCCAGGTTTCGGTTAGGATGACAAGGTCTGGTTTTTCTGTGTTGCTCAGCTATTTTTGATCCTATGGCATTTACATTACTATATATGAAGTGGACATCGAGAAGGGGTAGGGCTGGTGTATTTGTTTTTTGTACAAATTGAGTAATGCTTGGTGGTTTTTTGGAGTTGGGTTGAGTTGTGAGGTATTCTGACTAGCTTGTTGGGTTTTAGTTATCTTGGGGACATTATTTATTTATTGTATTCTTATGTCAATCTCACCTTGTTGTTTACGTTCATTAAACTGCTTTATTAATTTTTCAAGAAACTCCCTCTCCATTTTTGGTTTATCTGATTTGAGGTAGTACCCCTCTTCCTTAGAAATGTTTGCTACTGAAGTAGAGTATGTCTGTTTGGGAAGATAACTTTTATTGGGCGACATTTGTTTTCTGTATATTTTCCTATTCTATGCCTTCTGATGCAGTCTAATGAGATACTTGTTTAGTTTTTTCAGCAAATTACAAACCGTAGCATTTTCTATTTGTATGCGGTCTTCTTTGTTGGGGTTCGCTGGTTTATCGATACCGAAAATCAGAAGATTTGATGGCCTTACTTCTCTTTCCCTTAGTTCTGCTATAGTAGGTTCAACTTGGCCCCTTGATCCTGGAGGGGTAGCCTCTTCTGTACCAGATGTGTGTGGATTGTATTTTGATGTCCATACATCCTTATGCTCTTTAAAGATTGTGGATTGGTGTTCTAGGATTTCTCGCAGTGCAAGAGGTTCGGCGCTAAAGTTGTCTCTGATGTTTCCTAACTCATCGTTTATGCTTATTTTGCTCCATTCTAGGTCATGTTTTAGTTCGCTTGCAGTTTTTACACTTGTCTCTTTGTAAATTCTGTTATCTCAACTGTGCTGGAAACTTTTCTGAGTTTAGGAATCTTTCGACTCAGTCGGTACAGTAGTAGAACATCAGGCTACGTCCAGAGACTGCTACTGGTCTACACTCCGTTGTTGTTAGTTCTGAGCAGTTTTTATACATGTTTTTTTTTGCACTTGTATCATTTATAATCACCCATGTTTTGGTATGGAAAAAGACAGGCTAAGACAGGGTATTCTATTTAAATCAGAGGACCAACTCCTCTACTCAGTTCAGAATTATGGCAACCCGATGTTTTATTTTATTTTTAATTTTATTAAATCCTTTATTTAGCATAAATTGCTACACTCGTTTCTTCACTGCGACCGTGACTTTGGGCTTATTAAACAAATTATTCGAAAAGAAGACCGTATATACACACCGGCAGATTATGCTATCATGGTTGGAAGAACTTCTAACATAAAGGATAAGTTTACAGTCAAAATTATAGACTTCTGATATTTTCGATTATAAAAGATGGTGGCCTGGAAAGTGGAAGAAGATGACCACTTCTATGGAAACTACTGGAAGAGATTTAACACAAAAACAGAAACAGAATTTTGTCATTTTGAAATTCTTTCAGTTCGATTTTGATCATGAAAAACAAGGATCAATAACTACTACTGATTTCATTGGAGGCTTTATGAAGCACTCGTTTCGACTAAGACTCAGTAGGGAACCAGTTCCTCTTCCTGCTAATAAGGCATACAATAATAAAATCCCTCTCAATAGCAAGAAACAAAACGATATAAGCAAAGTAAAACAATATATTCCGGACGAATATGAATATTTCTACAGTGACATTTTACACTGGCCAACCAAAGAAGGGGTACAACTTGACAGTGGAACAGAATGTTAAATTAACGGTTTTATTATGTTATAAAGCATGTTACACTACTTTCTGTAGCAAAATAATTAATAGTGTCTCATATTGCTCAATTTTTTTGTGAGTTACTCAAAACTACTACTCATGGACATATTTACTTTCTGCATTGACCGATTCAATTAAGGACTTCACTGCTACAAGTTAACTTGTTAACAAGATATATGGGTGCATAACCAATTTTAATATTAAAAATGAAAATCAAAACATATTTAATATACTGCAATACCGGTAACCACCGCAAGACCTTTAACATTGACTGAATTGGTGTATATTTGCTGCAACAGAAAATCAGCTGCATTGCTCGGTTTTGCAATCTGTTTATCTCACTCTGTAGAAACATACACATAATGGTGGCGCAATAATTAAAGTGAGGTAATATTAATGTATTATACACTACCAACTTTGACCACAATGACAAATACGTTGAGCATCGAGCTAGATAATTAACACTGTAACTTATTTTATTATGACATTGTTACAGTGCTCTTTAAATGAAAGTCTATCATCAATTAAAACACCCAAGTACTTAATCTTGCGGACCGGCTCTATTCTTTCAGTTTCAATAAATAACGAATAGTTAGAGCTGAATTCGTGTTCCGCATCTTCTTTAGAAATGAGCATATATTTGGTCTTACCACAATTCAATTTGAGTTTATTTTTGGAGGTATACAAATTATTTATTTTCTCCAATGCTGCATTAATATTCTGAACAAGAGCAGCTATATTTTTAGAACTGGCATATAGAAGGGTACATTAACATTATTTGCAAATCCAACAATGTCGTTAATATACATAATAAATGAATAGTAAAGGCCCCAGAACACTACCCTGTGGGACACCACACTCATTCTCCAAACTATCAGAGAGAATTCCATTTACTTTAACCCTCTGCACTCGATTTTCTATATAACTACTAAACCATCTCAATACTTTGCCCACAATTCCCAGTTTTTTAAATTTTTGTATCAAAGTGAACAATTAATTAGATTAATCAGCGGATTCTCGATGGATTCATAAATATTCTTTATCAATTCAACATTAATATCGTCAGGACTGTTTTTTGTAGGCAAAGAAAATACAACACCCCAAAATCGAGTCTATTAATTTAAAGTTTGAAAAGGTGTCAGCATGAATTCTATCATTTTCAATTGTTATGCTGTCATCTATACTATTGTCAATACCCCCAATTATATGATTTATACTATCTATATAATAATGGTTCAGCCTATCAGACAACAAAGAACTATCTCTAATAATTTCACCATTAATGTGAATTTTATTTATTTTTTTGTGATTTTCTACTAGTTGGCATTACTTGGCGTAGAGCGGATCACATGTGTGATGGGTGTCTGATAACCCCAACCACCCTGTTTCGTTTTTCTTTATAGACAGCATGGCTTTCATCTGTCTTACTTGATTTGAATTGCTTATAGCTTTCATCTCTATTTTTTACTGCTTCCTGAACCCTTTCATTCCACCACGGCTTAAAACGAGAATGGATTTTAATTTTCTTTAAAGGAGCTACACTATCTAGAGCAAGCAAAATATTCTGTATAAGATAGTCACACTTGATGTTAATGTCACAGATTCCAAACTTCCATGCGACAGACTGTAACTTGGCATTTATTAGCGCATAAGTTATATGTTTTCCTCTAGTGTCCAGAAACAGTGGAATCTACTTCTGTGACTTAAAAATATTGGTTTTCAGTAATACAATCAAATGATCACTGATTCTGGGAGTGTGTAGTACACTAGATTCAACAGGCATTTGGTTAGTTAAAACTAAGTCAATTAACGTACCACCATTCACGGATGGTCTAGTTATTTCATATATTATTTGCTCTAATCCCATTTCGTTTACTAATGCTTTTAGTTTTCCAGCATACAGACCAATCGAAAACCAATCAACATTAAAATCTCCCACAATTATAACAGGAATGCTATTGTCACAAACATATTCACTGCACCATGTCTCAAAGAACGATACAAAAAGAACTACTACAACTACTCTTAGGGGAACGATACAAACATACCACAAAAAACATCTTACCAGAAATATCTACTTTAACACTTAACAACTTATTAACTTCCATAATGTTAATACAATTCTTTAAATAAATCTGCACTCCACCTGTATGTCTACTTGAGCTGCCTGCCCCTAAACGCTCATATCCATCTATATGAATCTCGGTATTGACAATGTCTTTCGTCAGGTGAGTTTCAGAAAGGCAATATAATCTCTGGACTCACATTTATTACTAAGGAATGTATTTGGTCAAAGTTAGCAAGAGTACTACCAGAATTCAAATATAATAAACTACACCCTTTTTTATACTTATTGCTATTATTTAAAGCTAATTCATTATGATTGCCCCTAGACTTAGGTCATAAAGAATTGTTTCCATGATTTTCCTCCAAAACTTTATCAGCGATTTCAACAAATATTAAATTTTTACCTATACATAACTTTTTAGATACAAAATCTTCAACTAATCTATTACATATAATGTCATTTCGCTCTTTATACCCCCATTTGTTATTAATATTACAAAAAAACAATAGCACCTTTCCTGTACCTGTTTAATCGTAGTGCATATTGTTCAAGCTTGAAATTGAATTTTGTCAGCATTTGAATGTTATTTATGTTTTTATGAATGGGTACTGGGGTTAAAATAATATTTATATTAGTACAAAATTTTAACTTCTGGTTAATTTCCCTAAAGAAAGGAGGCCTTTTTCCATATATAAAATCATTAAAAGCGCCTATAATAATGACATAGTCATTTGTACCATATGTTTTGGTTAATTGAATAATATCCTTAATTACATCATTGTATCTTGCCCCGGGCTTAAAAATCGATTGCACATTAGCGTCCTTTAATTAATATTTTAGTTTATTGCATAAGTTGAGTCCGTTGTCATCACATAGTATAAGAATATTTTGTTTTGTAGCACCATTACATTCAATATTTTCTGCATGGTCTTGAAGTACCTGTTCAGAGAGCACACTCTCAGGGAAACACTCCTCAGCCACTACTGATACTATATCCATAATCTCCTTATTTGCAGCATTTTGTTTCACTCCATTTAGTTCCTTATTAAGTCTCTCTACTTCCAGAATGTGATTTCTATTCTCACTTTCTGATTTTTATTGATTCGATCATTTGTTTATTTGATGAAAATTTAGGTTAAATTTGGCAATTTGAGGTTAGGCAATATTTGGGTTATATTTTCTAAGATTTCAGATTGTTTTTCCCTGAAATATGTCACAGAGTAATGCTTAATGTTCGCTCTAGTAGATGCGATTGGAAAATGTTTAAAAAGCCAAAGATTTTCGCGATGCTTTAAGATTTTTGACTTCGATTCTCATATAGTTTAAGCATAGATGAGGCATTCTTTATATAAGAAGTATATTAGCTTCGCTGTAAAGGGACCCTATTAAACAAATCTTTTTCAGCTATGGAAGAGAGTGTTGTAGAACCGGCTGGACCTATGCCTGCCACTCCAGCTTTAATGATCGGATCAACTCTCGGACTGGAAGAGCGGCAGAAATTGGAACTAGAAAGGTATGTTGTATTTGATCAGGATGGATCCATTGTTTTTAAAATGATGCAACTTTCTACAAGGATGTGGTATAAAATCAACAAATGATGCTGGAAATTGAAAATTAATTAGCAGACTCATTTCAGAAAGTGGCTTATTCACTTAAGCAAAATTATGAGAAATTGAACACTAGCAACTGCTAGTATTATCATTAATTAGTATTCAGTGATGATAGTTGCCTATATTCAAGCCAAATTAGGCCGAATTTATATATTTTTTGATTTCTTGGTTTCAAATTTAGGATATTCAACATATTAATAATTTAGTTGATAATTTGGAGAAAATTTTCTTATGTGATATTTCAGAGAAAGACTGTACCAGCAACTAGACGAAAAAGACGAGGAAATCAACCAACAGAGCCAGTACGTAGAAAAGCTAAAAGAACAAATGTTGGAGCAAGACGAGCTAATCGCCAGCACGCGCAGGGACTACGAGGCCCTGCAGAGTGAAATGAACAGAATTCAACAGGAAAATGAGAGCGCGAAAGAGGAAGTTAAAGAGGTAAGTGACTTTGATATGAAGGAAGCTTAACGATGGATTGGTTTAAGTACATAATGGTTTCTTCCTATATTTTAATTTGTGTAGGTTGAACTTGCCAACTTATTTTTTCACTTCTCAGGTTCTCCAAGCTTTAGAAGAGTTAGCCGTGAACTACGATCAGAAATCTCAGGAAGTCGACGCTAAAAATAAGGAAATGGAATCGCTATCCGAAGAATTGATGCAGAAACAGACCAACTTAAATACAACTACCACGGAATTGCAGCAACTTAGAGACATGAGTAGCCACCAGAAGAAACGAATCGCCGACATGCTTAGCAATTTATTGAAAGAATTGGGAGAAATAGGTAATGGAAGCTTTTAAAACAAGTCAATTTAAGTATAATTATTCAGGTTCTTCTGTTATAGGCACGACGCTCGGCAGCGAAGGTACCGAACTGAAGATTTCCAACGATGCCGCTAAACTGGAGGAGGAATTCACGGTGGCCAGACTGTATATTTCAAGGATGAAGAGTGAGGTGACGAACCTCACCCAGAGGCTGCAGGATATCGAAAACAAGGAGCAAGATAGCAACAAGAAGGTTACGGAGTATGAGAAAGAGCTGGCTGAGTGCAGGTACTTATTAATATATCGTTTGAAATCGGCCAGTTATGCGTGATTTACCTTTTGTATAGCTCTAAAAAATTGTTGGAGATAGTGAATCTAAGATGATTTAATAACTTGCAGGTTGTTGATTTCCCAACACGAAGCCAGAATGAAGAGTCTGCAGGAATCGATGAGGGAAGCGGAGAACAAAAAGAGAATGTTAGAAGAAAGTGTGGACGCTCTTAGGGAAGAATGTGCTAAATTGAAAGCCGCTGAACAGGTAAATCAATGACGCGGATTAAATTTAAAATTAATTAATCAATTGTCCCACGAACAATATCATCTGTTCAAATGCACAATATGGTGGTGTAAGTGGTTTTCATGATGATATCTACAATTTTTCATCAACATGTTTGGAAAATGCCTTATAAATTGATTAGTGGCCCGTATATGCGTTCCCTTACATCGTTTTACAATGTATTTTCTAAACTCTTATATGATACCGCCAAATTACTGAAAAATGGTGTTTATGTTCTAGGTGTCCTCGGCTTCGGAGAGCGAGAAGAAAGAAGCCGCAGACTTGCGCATGGCCCTCGAACAACAAATGGACCAATTGCGCGTCGCTCATCAGCAGCAAGTCGCTTCGTTGAGAGACGAAATCGCCGAGAAGCAGCAGCTAATTAATGATATCAGGGAGTAAGTATTTGTTCTTTTTAGATCATTATTTTCATGTGGTCAAAGTGTATCTTTAGCATGCGTCTTTAGAGTCAAGAAAGAAAACAAGGTGGCCGATAGTATGGTTGTTCTCTTTACATCTCCAAATAAAATCACGGATTTTTGTAGTGTTTGTAAAAGTAATAAAACTATAAAATGTGTAAAGTGCAAGAACTTTTTCCACAGCCAGTATATAGTGTGATCGCCAGGTTTCATAGTTCAAGTAATAAAGGAAGTTGTTTGTGCTGACTGCAACGACAACGAGGGTCTGACAATTTCGGACAAACTAAAGCTCTACATCCAAAATAACGGATTACTAATGAGCCTAATCGAAATAAATGACTTGCTTCGTGAAAAGATAACCTCTTACAAAACTAAGAAAAACTAAAAAAAGCATTAAAAAAGCTACTTCAGGAATGGGGGCAAGTTCACGCGCCAAGGAAGAAAGAAGGCGTTCTATTATATTATATCCATATAAGTGACTCAAGTGACAGATGACGTTTTTCCCTATGCCGATCCTATCGGCAACATCAACAACGATTCTTCACTATCTTCAGCTGATCCGAATCTAGAGAAAAAAACCACCGAGCAAAATAATGAAATTACAACGCAGAATGCAGACGAAAGTGCTCGTTGGAAAATATTTCATTCCAGGAAAAATAAACAACTCCACAAGGGATCCAGGCCTTCACCCAACCATGGCACAAACAAGGATTGTGCCCTGAAGGTCGCAAATGTCTCTCCTCTGGAATGGATATTTATCTCAGGATTCGATTCAAAAACTGAGGCAAATGATATCAGGGTGTACCTGAAGAGGCTTAACCTTGTCAATGTATGTCAATGCTACAAGCTCAGAACCAGAAAGGACAGCTACTGCAGTTCTTTTAAGCTAGGTGTTCCAGCAGACCACAACGCTAAAATTATGGATGTGGAAATTTGGCCAAATGGAATACTGATCAACCATTTTATGAACCTGCAGAGCCCAAATCTACCAATGAGCAGGTGAATTGTGGCATAGTTCCCGAGCATGAAAATGTTCCTCTGATAGACTGTACTGTAGGAGTAAACAATAATGATAATAATAATAGTTTTAGTATTAATCGTAAGACAAACTCAGAAACAACTTAAAAATAAATTTAAGGACATATCTTTATCTATACTGCATGCAAATGTGCATACAAAACAAAGCTGTGGAATTCGAGATGCTACTCAGAGAGAAAGGTGTTGATGTTTTTTGTACAAATGAACACTGGTTCGCGCTGGATGAGCTTGGTGCCTTCAATGTTCAGGGTTTTCAGGTGGTCGCTGGCTTTTGCAGGTCTCAGATGATGCTTGCCGGGGACCTTGAATGCACATCTCTTAACTTAGAGGGTTTCTCAATTGAACAGCATTCCGAGGTCGCGGGTATTGTTTTGAATGATTTAAATATACAGGTTGTCACATTTTATAGGTCTCCACTAGGCCATTTCAACTTGTTTATTGATACTCTAATGCTAATACTTTCAAAAATTGACTTATCAAAACATCTTTATATCACTGGAGACTTCAATGTTCCATTTCATTCTTATCATGACAGAGCATTGGAGGTAATAAATTGCTTCCGAACCCTAGACCTGCGACCAACCGTAAATTTCAGTACTCGTCTTAATGCCTGCATCGATAATGTATTCACAAACTTACAACATTGTTTACAAGGACCAACACAGTTAAATCTCTTTTATCTCTCTGATCATTATGGTGTGCTTGGAACTCTGACCATTATATCATTGCTCTCACATTCCACCCGAATCTCTTATAGGCCTATTACAAGTGAGGGTTGGTTCACCTTATATTGCATTATTGAGTCAGAAACGGCTGTGAAATTGACGTAGATGGCAAATTTCGAGAGGTCATCGACAGGGTTGTTGATGCTGTTGTAGTGAGTTTTCCCTTAAAGTCCAAGTTACAAAATTCAACAAAGACAAGATCCAAAAACAGGGTTGACTGGTTAAGTAATGATCTAAGAGTCATGCGAGAACAACTACATTTTATGGTATCGCAATAAAACCAACCAAATCTTAATGCCTGCAAAAACTGTAACTAATTTCAGAAAAATATATAGGACACATTTGTGTACAGTGAAAAAAGCTGCTCATGATGTTTTCATTGCAAACTCTAACAACAAACAAACAGCAATGTGGGAAATAATTAAATCTAATCAGCCAAGGTTTACTCACTCTTCTTCTTCTTCAAACTTAAATGCAAATGACTTTAATGACTACTTTGCCACAGTGGCAGTAGTAGTAGTGGTAGTAAGTGTGGGGGGGCCGAAGCCCGGTAAGTAGGCCTATAAGTCCCTTTTCACCATCTCCGATCCGCCCTCCCCTCCCTGGCTACTTCCAACACCCGGCCCGCACTGAAACGGCCCACCTTGATAAAGGTGAGGACGTCCTCCCAGTCCAGATTCTTTAGATCTTCCCGAGCAAGTGTTGGTGCTCCCAGTATCTTCCTCCTTAGGCGACTCCACCTATCACAAATTCCTATATAGTGGTATGAGGACTCCTCCCCTGTCCCGCAGTTCGGGCAGACTGGGCTGTCCCTCACGCCGATAAGGTGCAGATGTCTGTTTACGCTTCCATGCCCAGTCAGAATACCTACCAAGTTCCTGATGTCCTCTCGACTCTTTTTTTTAGCAGTCGCCTTGCTCTGGATCCGTCAGGATTTATAATCATTTCCTTGGCTTGTCTGCATCCTTCTTTTCCTCTCCAATTGTGCTTTGTCTTGTTCCAGGCCCAGTTATTTAATTCCTGAGAGATTTGCCTTTTACTTAAGCCCAGACCAGGTTCTGGACCGACGAGGTGGCTCATTGAGCCTTGTCTTGCCAATTCATCGGCCCGTTCGTCGCCCTCTATGCCACTGTGCCCTGGAACCCATCTGAGTCTTACTTCCTTGCGCACAGCCAATCTGTCTAGGGCGTCTCTACATTCCTGAACTAGCTTACAGCTTGCCCTGGGTCTTTGGATCGCCCTAAAAGCGGCTTGACTGTCCGAGCAAATATATATACTCTCTGCACCTTCTGTTACCTCCGCCTTGGTTGCTACTTCCAAAATAACAAACACCTCCGCCTGGAAAACAGTGGCATATCTCCCCAGCGAAGTGCTTTCTCCTGATTTAGTGTTGTCTAGGTATACACCGGCTCCGGATGACTGTGTATTAGCCATCCATGAGCCGTCAGTGTACCATGCGTGTACGCCGCTCGGCGTACGTACCTGGCCTGACAGCCACTCTTCCCTTAATGGAAATTCCACTTGGAAATTCCTTCTCAGTCTTAATCTGCCATCTGGAATATTGCCTTTGGTCGCAATGATGGGTAGATCCCTACTCATTTTGGCGGCAATAGTCGTATGGCCTTTCCCTGTGTAGTCCGTTCGCCATAGGCCACTGTCGATCATCCTTTTGTGAGCCGCCATTACCTCTCTCTCAATCCAGATCGGGAGGTCCGGCAGCCTCACGATGATGTTCAGTGCTGCTCCGGGAGTTGTTTTCAATGCTCCGGTAATACCCAAACAAGCCAGCCTTTGCAGTCTGGCCGGTTTCTGGACATTAGTGGCTCTGGCCACCGCTCGCCACCAGGCCACGGATCCGTAGGAAATCCTAGGTCTTATCACAGCAGTGTACAGCCACTGGAGGATGTATGGTTTTAAGCCCCACTTCCTACCTATCGTTCTCCTTAGTTGCCACATAATCGCGGTTGTCTTATTCACCACCTGTTCAACGTGTGCCTTCCACGTCAATTTACTGTCTAAAATAACTCCCAAATATTTGACTTGTTGACTTA